>LOEQ01007007.1:4159-15539 GCA_001685075.1 Bramus lutescens | reverse complement strand
CTTTATTAACCAATGAAAGTAACACATAGACAGATGACCCTCCTACATCACGCTTCAATGAAAATTTTCTATCTGGGCTGACAATGCTCTTCAAATCCATTGTCTGATGAAAATTCAAACACCAGGCATAAGACCTCCCTTGAGGTTTTTGTCAAGGTTGTCTGGGAGAGTTTCAAAATCTATAAGGTATTCCTGTTTCTCTTATTTGCACCCCACAAACCAAAGTGGAAAATAAGTCCATGTTGCTATAGACATCATGCACTCCAGATTCATGGCTCAAAGGATTCAAGCTGATATGAAAGAATCCTCTATAAGGACTAGCTTTGATTGTACCAGAAGGAGCTTTCCAAGCTTCAAAGGTAGAGAAGCAACCAATAGTCCTACCCACCTTAAAATCTATGTACCAATACAATGGCATGGCAAAACTTTAAGAGAGCAGTAGTGTGCATGAACTGCTGTCAATCAACAGCTCTCTAATTTGACTTATGCTGGTCAACTATTATAAGCAGATTGGTAACTTCCCTAATTGTCATCAGAGATACTATACCCACCCAGTAACTGATGGAAGCTGAGGCAGAGATCCACAGAAAAGCACTGGGCTGAGCTCTGAGAGTTTTGCAGAAAAAAAGGGAGGAGGGATTGTACCAGCCAGGGGGTCATGATGAGTGAACCCATAGAGACAGCTGACCTGAGTTTGCTGGAGCTCATGGCTACTAGACCAACAGTCAGCAAGCCTGAATGGTACCAGCCTCGGCCCTCGGCATGTGTGTGACAAATGTGTAGCTTGCTAAGGTTTCCTTTTTTTGTTTTGCTTTGTTTTTTGTTTGTTTGTTTTTCAAAACCGGGTTTCTCTGTGTTAGTAAGGCTTATATGAGCGAGAGCAGGACCTCTTTCTGCACTTGGCTGACTTTTGGTAACCTATTTCCCATGCTGAATTACCTAGACCTCCCTCAACTTGATGTGCCATGCTTTGTGCAAGGCCATTAGAAGCCTGTCCCTTTCTGAATGCAGATGGAGGAAGAGTGAATGGGGAGAGGGTAGATGGGAAAGGGAAGGGGATGAGAGGAGGGAGGGAAAAATGGTTGGTTTATAAAATAAATGAAAAAAATGTTATTTAATTAAAAAATTAAAAAAGACCAAGAACCTAAGACTAGATAGGTCATGGTCCCTAGGGGAAAACCAACTACTGTATTTCTGCTAACTGGACACAGCATTAAAATGACCCCTAATGATTTACTGCTTTATCTATAGATCAGTGCATTGCTCAGTCGTTACCAGAGAAGCTTCTTCCTGCAGAATGTGCAGGAAATAATAGGCCTCAGGGTTCTCAGCACTACGTGGTATGGCCATATCACACCTTCTTCCACAAAGTTCAAGGATCTATGTGGAAGACGGGGTAAACAAATTGTAAGAGGCAGTGGTGAAGGAAGACTTTTAGGAAGAATTGTTTGCCAGACATAGTAGAGTGGTTGTTAATACATACTCACAGAGATTTTGGCAGTGTGCCCAAGACCTGTACAAGATCACACCAGATGAAAATTCAGGCCTGGAGTAGGGAAGATGGACATCAAGTCCCTCCCTTAGCTGCGGAGTTATGGAATATTGGAAATCAGTTTTCTTCAGTGGAGTGACACCTGATATATATACTCCAGAACAGGCTCCATGCTTAGGAAGTGTTGGCCAATGCAAATTTTACTGGATATTTTCTGTTGCATGCATGAGACAGACTAGTGGGGGAAGGACATGAAATAGGGTAGGTAGAGAGGTGGTGGAAGGTATAGGAGGAATTTGGGGAGGAGGATAAATATGATAAAAATATATTGTATGAAAGTCTCAATAAATAACACAACTAAAAAGGAAATATACAGGTTTCTGAGGGATAAAAATAAAATATAATGTATTTAATTTAATTAATATAAAAGATAACACAAAATCTAACATACTGGAACAGAAGAAATCAGACAAACAAAAGGAAAAGAGACCAAGAAAAGAACAAAAAACAGAAATAATAAATGCAGAGACCAACTTGCCACACACTCAGGAATCATATAAAAGCACTAAACTGGAAGCCATAATAATGATATATACATACAAGCCCTGTAGAGTAAAAGATATATACTTATATATTATATTTGTATGTATATATGTATACCTGAAATAAAATTTTTGAAGCCATAAAATGGCATTATGATAAAAATAACCTCCAATGATGTCCTTGAGTTATCTTTGGTTGACTTTCTGCTGCTGAACATGCTGTCTGCCCTCAAAAGTAGTTTGTTTCCCCAGTGAAACTTTCTTTGAGGAAACTAAATTTTCACTTGCAGTGGTTGTCAGTTGGTGATTGCTTCAAATTAGGGATGGGGACATGTGTCCACTTCTCCTTTCAGCTCTAGGACCCTATCTTGTACAGACCCATGTAAGCACTGTGCATGCTGCCTCGGTCTCTGTGATTTCATATGTGCATCAATAATATTGATTTGGATGCCTTGTTTTGGTCTTGCTATTCCTCATGGCTCTTACACTCTATCCACCTCCACTTCCACAGGGTTCCTTGAGCTCTGAGGGGAGGGATTTGATGGAGGCATTCCACTTCAGACTGAGTGTTCTAAGATATTTTACTCTTTTCATAATGTCTGGATGTGGGTCTCTATGTTAGTTCCCAACTGCTACAGGAAGAAAGTTCTCAGATGATGACTGAGCAAGGCACTGATCTATGAGGATAGCAGAATGTCATTAGGAGTCATTGTATTGCTACTTTTTGTTGTTTTTAAAGAAAAGTACTATTTGATTTTACCCTTAGTCCCTGGGCTATCTAGACTCGAGCTTTTTGTCACCCGAGTAGTATCAGATATGGGTTCCATCTTGTGGAGTGGGCCTTCAGTGGAATCAGATATTGGTTCATTGTTTTGACATTGTACTGGCATATTTGCAGACAGGACAACATTGTAGGTCAAAGCATTTATGGCTGTGTTGTTGTTTATGTTTCTCTTTTTGTACCATGCAGAGTACCTTCCTACACCAAAAATTCTAACACTTGGGGGTGAAAATTCTATGCAGTCACAAACACAACATCTCCACGTTCAACGAATTGTGTAGATGATGTCTTCAGAAATGAGGTCATGCCAACAGTTTGTGGAAAGCAACCTATAATTTTGGGAACAGCCTGAGTTTTTTTTATAGGTTCCCATGGGATTCTTTGGTCAACAACTCAATTAGATTCATCTATTTCCAGGACTAGAGTCTTCATCTTGGTGAAAAGAGATGTCCAGTTCAGGTCTGTCTTCCTTATTATTTGGCAATTTCATTTAGAATACGTGCATATGTATACATTTTAGGAAGCTTATACTGTATTAGGTTTCCATACTGTCCATCAAATAGCCCTTAATTGGGCCATTTAACTTCTCTCTCTCTCTCTCTCTCTTTCTCTCTCTCTCTCTCCTTGTATTTTTCCCTCACAGCACTCTTTTCTTCCCCTGTCCATTTGATCCTCCCAATCCAGTCTCCCCTCATTCATCCATCCATAACTATCCTCTTTTCCTTTCCTAGGGAGATATATCCTTCCCCCATAGTCCCTTACTGTATACCTAACCTTTGTGGCTCTATGGATTGTAGCTTGGTTATCATTGACTTAACAGATAATATCTACATATAAGGGGATACATACCTTTTGTCTTTCTGGGTCTAGATTATATCGCTTAGCATAAATTTTTCCTAGTTCTATATATTTACCTATAAATTTCATGATTTCAGCCTTTTTTAGTGCCTAGATAATATTCCATTGTGTAAATATACCATATTTTCTTTATCTTTGTTCTGTTGAGAGTCATCTAGGTTGTTTCTAATTTCTGGCTATTATGACTAGAACAGCAGTGAACATGGTTGGACAAGTATCCATGTGATAAGATGAAGCATCCTTTGGGTATATGTATAGCTGGATCTTGTGGTATATTGATTCCCGTCTTCCTGAGGAACTAAAACATTGATATCCATAGTGACTGTAGAAAACTGGACTCCCACCAGCAATGAATGACTGTTACCCTTATTCCATATTAATTCCAGAATTATCTTGCTGTCACGTGTTACTGATCTTAGCCATTCTGACAGTTAAAAAATAATGAAATCTCGAAGTAGTTTGATTGCATTTCCATGAAGACACAGGTTTTTATACATTTAACACTGTTTCTCAGCCATGTGAATTTCCTTTTTTGAGAATTCTGTTTAGATGCATACCACATTTTTTAAATAAGTTATTTTCTTTATCTAGTTTTTTTGAGTGTTTATATGTTTTGAATAGTAACCCTCTATCAAATGCATATATAGTTGGTAAAAAAAAAAAACTTTTCTCATTCTGGAAGGTGGTGTCTTATCTAAATGATGGTGTCGTTTGCTTTACAAAAGCTTCCCAGTTTCATGAATTGCTTTGAGTTTCTCTTCATTCAAGTTGATGTTAGTTATGGACTTGCAATAAACTGCCTTTATTATGTTGAGATATGTCGCTTGTATCCCTAATTTATCAAGGATTTTTATCATGAAGGGGTGTTGGACTTTTGTCAAAGGCTTTTCCAGTATCTAACAAAAATACCATGTGGGTTTTTTCTTTCAGTTGGTTTATACAGTGGATTACATTGAACGATTTTCATATGTTAGACTATCCCTGCATCTCTGGAATGAAGCCTACTTGATCATGGTTGATAACAGTTTTCATATGTTCTTGGATTTGGTTGACAAGTATTTTATTAAGAATTTTTGCATCTTTGTTCATAAGATAAACTGATCTGTAATTCTTTCTTTGTTGACCATACACAATTCATGGGCCAATTCACGAACCTATGTTAGAGAAACTGCCATTTAATTTGCATTCTCACTAGTAGTACATGAGGCTTCTAGTCTTCCCAAATCATCACTAGCAATTTCTGATGTGACTTTGGAATCTAGTCATCCTAAACAGTCAGACATGGATGGATGAGAAACTCAGGGGACACTGCTGAACAGTTTTCTACTGATAGATTCAGGGAGAGGAGAGATCACTGCCTTGAGTCTTATAACCAGTGATGACCCTGCTGTAGGACAACGGTCTTGTACTTTGTAAAAATTTGTCACTTGTATTTTAATAAAATACTGATTGGCCAGTAGCCAGGCAGGAAGTATAGGTGGGGCAACCAGAACAGGAGAATTCTGGGAAGAGGAAAGAGTCCGTCTGCAGTCGTCATCCAGATGAAGAGGAAGCAAGATGAGAATGCCTTACTGATAAAAGATACCAAGCCACATGGCTAACACAGACAAGAATAATGGGCCAATATAAGATGTAAGAATTAATTAATTAATAAGAAGCCTGAGCTAATAGGCCAACCAGTTTATAATTAATGTGGACCTCTGTGTGTTTATTTAGGACTGCATGGCTGCGGGACTGGGCAGGACAGAAATCTCTGTCAACACAACACCATCAAGATGTGACAATTCCAATACAGTCATCACACAGGTGGCCCTGGTTAAACTAAATGGTCCACAAAGCTACACCAAATGGCATAAATCTGGGAAAGGGACTGGTAAGGTTGGGGATAGTTAATGTGGAAAGAAGGGTCCATAGAGAGGGTTGTGGTATGGAGAATAATCAGAATGCATCTTGCACATATATGAAATTCTCAAATAACAACATTAATCAATGAAAAATAATCTAACTTTCCTAGTGGGTGGGAAGTTGTTTCCATCTGCCACATTTTTTGACAAAGAAAATGTTATAAGAATGCAGCTCTACTTACTCTCCTACTTACTCTCTACACAGTTTTGCTATGGAGCAGGAAACCAGTTACAACAGATTGTAAGGCCTGTGGAGGCTAATATCCCTGCAATATGGACCTTACAGATGTTCCCTAATCCCATATAAATTTTTTTCTTTTGGTATATAACAGTTACTTTTGGTTTTTCTTTTTCTTCAGTGTGAATAGTAGTATAATACCAAATAAATATTAATTTCCCACAGTTGTGGAGCCAAGAGCCTGTTTTTGTGATACCCACATAGCACTTCACATCATTTTGAAAGAAAACAAAAATTTCGTTTAACAAGGTCAAAAATATCTTGCCACTGTAATCAGTCGGTACAGAGAATAGAGTTGACTTAAGGTACACATGAAAAGCAAAATTATTATATTCATGTGATTCTTTTTAAAATACAGTGAAGAAATCTGTGCTCTGATAAGTTTTCCCCAGGGTCTTATGCTGTAAGTTCAGATAGAAATTCTTCATAGGGAATGTAATTAGTATAACACAGTTTAATGTCATGGTTAATAGTTTCCTAGAGTGTTCTGATTAGAAAATTAATCTGCCTGTGTTTGTAGATTATAGAGCCATTTAAAAAAGAACTGAATATTCCTGTTAATGTGTGATACTTAACTAAGGTTCATTTCAAAGTGTTAGATGTCACTACCAGACCACACTCCCCATATTGGAAATAAATATAAAAAATGAATTAGGTAATTATTAAGACTGTTGTACGATTATCATTTAATGGCTTCCCATTAATGCACAATTACTAAAACTTAAATATAATTTGTTAAGTCACTTGAACTAATTTGTCTGACAATAGCAAATAGTAACTCTATCAGTCAAAAGTTAAAGTAAATGTAAAATAACCAATAAAATCGCTGTGGTGCCCAAGAGATATTTCCAAGTTGTCTTTTTCTTTCGTCTATGCTGGTATCTCATCAACATATATATTTTCCTTTTTATATTCTGAGTTAAACTATCATGTTGTAGATATTCTGTAAAGATCAAATATGTATCAAGTCTGTCTTTATTGAGGTCTGTCCTTAAGTCATCCACCTGTGTCCTCCCTCTGCTTTGTGGTTAGTCTACTTGAATCCATATTATTCTAATAGTGTCATTCCCTCAATACTACGACGAAGAGTTTGGTGTTTACATCATTAAGTGGTAATGATAAATAGCTCATTGCAATAGTTAGCACAGTTAGCATTCTTGTCTCACTGTTGAGACATCTGACTTAAAATTGCCAGTGAAATAAAGCTACCCCAGCATGCTGTCCTGACACTGTGTTCACAAGTCACTGGACAATTTTATGATATCAGACACTCATTCCCAGTTTTTAAGCTTCCTCTCTTTGCCAGCATCGATTGTGATAACCTTCCTGACAATCTCTGCTGACTCACTGCTCTCCTCGTCTCTCTAAACTATCCATCCTTTCTTGACCTCACTGGGCCTTTTCAGTTTTGTTCTCATCAGCTCGTGTCATGGAGCGTCTAACTGTGCAGGATGCTCAAAGTAGGAAGCCTAATTCGCTTCCACTCTGTGCTAGTCGTGGATACCATAAAACAAACTTGGTTCAGTTTACTCTTCTCCAAAATAAGATTACATTTTTGCATTCAAACAAAGCCGAAAGGATCTCTGAGACAAGGAAATGTGCATCAAACAGGACATGATTCTAGACCCTCATGAAAGCAGCAATTCATCTGCCTCTTGAATCTATTACTGTTTTACGTGAGACATCGGTTGAAATAGCAGAATGAGTCTTCAAAGCAGAATGGGATGTAAATCAACTTCCCTTTTTTTAAATCATGTCCTTAAAGTCTTTCATATGCATTTTCCCCAGTGCCCTTCTCTTAAAATCCATGACATTTAAGACATTCGACATACTGTAATCTATTTATGAACTGTATGGCTATCACATAAAGAAGCCATTTCTCTGCATCCTGAGAACCAATTTTTATGATCTTGGTGCAGGATGCTATTGTCTCTGCTTCTATGCTTACAACCTATTAAACAATCGGATTGTTTTCAGTTGCCTTCTGAACCCCTTAGAATTTTGCTTTACATTTAAGAAATAGGAGAAATAATTGCAATTAACTGAGGTAATGTGTATGAAGGGCTTTATTAAAGAGCTTAGTATAATATGTGCCCAATAAAGATCCATTTACCTTCACAGTGCAAATCCCTTCTAGCCTATGAAATCATAACTGCACTTGGATATTGTCAATGTAAACAAAACACTCAGCCTCTGGAATCCATTAGTGTCACTTTCCCTCCCAGCACTAATGTCTACTTACATCAGCACTATTCTTCACTGTTCAGGCAAAAATCCAGAAAGTTCTCTTTGACTTGCCCTGCCCCCCACTTTGACTCATTATAATCAAGGTGGTATAAAAAGCACCACCCCAAATCTGGAAAGGAGGAATGTAATGGGTAGCCTCTCTGTGTTAGCCTTTTATCAGCATGTAAAAATACCTAAGAAAAACATCTTATGAAAGTGGGCTCTGATAAAGCAAAGTATCACATGGCATGGTGGTAATATGGCAGAGCAGACTGCTCACCTTATGGAAGTCAGAAAGCAAGCAGAGAAAATGTGGAAGTGACCAGGGACAACATACACCCTACAAAAACGACATGTCCTAGGTCACCTTCTTTTAACTTGGCCCCACTTCCTGATTGCCCATCAACTGGGCTGCAAGTTTGTTTCAGAGGAAGAGCAATTTCCCAGCATGCAGGAGGCTGTGTATGTGATCCCCAGTAACACACATGCTCCACTCCAGTCTAACCAAACAGCCAAAGTAAGCACAAATGGTGTCCAAAAGCAAGCAAAATACCTTTCAGCTATACTATCTCAATAGAGTAATTCTTCAACATTTACACTTTGGGGAGACACTTCAAGTCTAAATCATAACTCACCCAGATAATTAAACCAATTAGACTAGTACCTAATAGGAAGAAGATTGGGTTTCATTTATTTTTTGGAGTAAAATGATTTATGACTTTTCCTTCAGAAATAGACTAATTCTACGTAAGGAAGAAACATTCATCATCAGTTTAAAATTTAAAACTGGAAATGAGAAACATAAGACTGTTCCACAGACACATGAAACACAGGACACACACCAAAACTCAGCTGTTTATAATACAGCACCATGGTCGAACACACTTGTCTGGCATATACAGCACTCCATGTTTACTCCCCAGCACACACGTGCATGCATGCGCATGTGCATGCAAACAGAAATGCGACATCCATCCCTCTCTACCTGCATCCCCTAAGAAACCCACCTCACTGGACACCAGCAGGAATCTCAAGTTATCTGGGCAAAAGCCTTCTCCATTCGCATCTAGTCTGTAAATCCTGTCCATTCTTCCCCATTCATTCTACTCAAATCTGTCTGTCTGCACTTCTGTCCAGCCTCAAGCTAGTTTCTACAGATTTTTATACTGCACTCAGATGCCATAGAACTAAGTATGAGAATAATAGCTGGCATACTCTGTCACTCTGTAGGTTTTGTTGGCTGATTGGTTGGTTATTATTATTTTTTTTTTCTGAGACAAAGTCTCACTATGTAGGCCAGGCTGCCTTTGAACTTGTGGTATCTTTGCCTCTGTCTCCTAAATGCTGGGATTACAGATGTATGGCCCATCAGGGGCAAGACTCAGTAGCTCTACCTTCACACTCTTGACACTTCAAAAGAAGGGACAATTCTCCATGAGAAACTGCCACAGAGCACATGGCAATGTTACTTACACCGGAACACAAATACTTGAAAATCCCTTTCACATGATGCTTCATTGCACAGAAAGTCTGTTGACCTGAAAAGAAACCAACTTGGTCCTAGTTTAGGGACCAGTGTGCTGCCTGAGTTTGCCAAGTTCCTAAAATGCTTAACCGCAGACACTAGGCAGAGGCTTTTCTAGATATGCAAAGGCTTCCTAGATATGTGGAGATCTGCATTTTAATAAGAAGAGGATTCATTCTGTTTATTTTCGGTGCCATTGCATTTCTGACTTGTCTTCTTCATAAAGAATTTCTTAGGGAACTTTCCTCACTTCCCAGTACTTTTCTGCCCTTCCTCTAAATAAGGAGCCTGATTGATAGTGCGGCATTGTTTAAATTGCTATAGATTTTTCTTTCTTCCTTTTCCTAGTTTTAACTTCACTGAAGAATCGCTCCAAAATTGTGCAATTTAGACCTATGTTACCATCTCTCTCTCTTCTCTCTTCTAATAAATCGTTTCCTTTACCATAGATTATATCTTGGTAAACAAGTTTCCAAGATTTGTCTTTTCTTAAAGGCAAATGCTTGTGCCTAATTATCCTTCCACCATATGGTTCCTCTTCTCCTCTTTATTCTTCAAAACTCTCACGTTCTCCTTCTGCGGTTGCCACAGAACTCGTGTGCCCTCTTCCCATTATGCTTGCACACTTTGAAACCCACCATCTGTCGTCCTCCTTCGGATGGCGACTAAATCCTGAATTTGTTTTAAGGTCTTGCCACTTGTATAGCTCAACTTCTCCCCTCTCGCCATTATATGATCCCCTAAGGCTGATTTCCATTTCTTACTCTCAGGAGGGAGTAACTGTAGTAAACACAATACAGCATTCCCTCTTCACTCACACAATGACAAGGAAGAGGGGTGTCTTATTGTGAGTAAAGACAAGCTTCACAAGCATATCTAGAAATGAATAAGCCCAAATGAGCTGTAGAGGATGCTAAAAGGATGATTGTGTCTTACCATCATCCTGTCACAGTCCGCCGGGGAAATAGACACCAGAGGGGATTTGTCTTCATCCTTTGGGGCCATTCTAACAAAATATCACAAAGGACAAAGATTATCAACCCCAGATATACCCCAGTGTTGTAAAAGTCTTGGAATTACAACATATAGCTACCAACAGGCCAGTTAACTGTTCTTGTAGTATCTACTTCTGGTAGAAAGGACATGGGACTTTCTCCAAATTAACTTTCATAAGAACACCAATGCTATTTATGAGAGTCATATCCTCATGTCTCAATCACCTCCCAAAGGAACCATCCCAAACACCATCACATTTGAGATTATGTTTCAACATGGAAATTTTGATGAGATACAAAAACTCAGATCTGTAACTGAAGACTTTTATGATAGATGAAATCAAACAATTTTACAAACATGTGTTAGCCCTCATTCAAATCTATGTTCAGCATTGCACATTCAGCTACAGTATATCTTTCTAGTAACTGCTCGTTCCTCTGACCTTTATAGATTTACCCAGATATTCTGTTTAATTAAAGAGTACTTATAGTTTAATATAACTTTATAAATTGAGGTTCTAGAACAAATGATTCATTCTTCAATTTAATCATTTAAAGCACATATTCCTCGTCATCTAAAGTATATATAATTTCCAGCATCTTTTGTTTTATTTTATTTTTTCAAGACAGAGTATCACTATGTAGCTCTGACTGTCCGTGGAACTCACTTTGTAGACCCAGCTACCACAAACACACAGAGATCAACCTGCTTCTGCCTCCCAAGTGCTGGGATTAAAGGCGTGCACCACTATGCGAAGTTGGATCTCAGGCGTCTTGCCTGTGTCCTCCATTAGTCTCTCTCTCTCTCTCTCTCTCTCT
>LOEQ01007006.1:49935-63580 GCA_001685075.1 Bramus lutescens | reverse complement strand
TGGGAGGAGGGGAGGAGGTGGAAATTTTTAATATAGATAAATAAATAAATAAATTTGAAAATTGTGAAACAACCCCAGGGTAATTTCAGACAATATCACCATCCAGAAATTCAACAACCTTTTTGATTATACAATGGATGGATACAACTCTGTGACCTACCCGGTACAAACGTTTTTGTGGTCATCACAGCTATTAGTTTTGTTCTTCATATTATATCCTTAAAAAAGTGGTATAACACAGTCATGAATGATAAAGTTTTAGAAATTATATGGTCTTTACAGACTGGTGATGAGAAGTGAGTGAAAAGTACTCATACCATTGAAAATGATGACCTTAATATGAGAGGTAAAATTCAATCCGTATTAATGGGTTATGAAACCTTACAAAATGAAACTGAGAGATTATCTGAAAAGATTCATATTATTGAAATTGACAATCAGAATTGTTAAAAAGTTATGATCAACTAGCAGATAGAACATTACTCAAGGAAGAAAATCTATATGCCATCCAAGTAATTTCCAAGGATGAGACTTCCTTAATGGAAAAAATCAAAATATTAAAACCACATGTGCAGAATGAGAACCAGAAATTATTTGATTTAATAAAATCATTAGAAATATTCACAGGTCAAAAGATTCAGACTTTAAAAAGTACAGTGATAAAAAGATTTGAATTATTTGAGGAACTTGTAAGATCTCACAAGCCCGGAGAGGAGTGGTAAGCAAAGGAAAATAGTAATGACTTAGCACCACCAGGACCTCTCAAGGTCAGAGATGACTTACAAAGAGTTTTAGCTACTTATCATGTTATTACCTCTGAAAAGTCCGCCAATGCTCATATCCAAAAGGATATGCAGAATATAAATGGGAATCTATACATATAAAAGATCTACAATATATTAACAAATAGTAGTATCTTAGCATGCATTCACCATATATTAGGGCATTGGTAAAGACATGGGCTTCAAGAAATAAAGTTACTCCACATGATTGGCTTCAAGTTGTCTCAGCTGTGCTACAAGATGGACCTAGCTACAGTGGAATTGCTATCGGAGAGAAGAGGCTAGGACCCTGGAACATCAATATAAAGCCAGAGAATTTGAGGCCTCTCAATATCAAATTCTTGGTGAGGGCTATTATGCTGATCCAGATAGTCAAGCTATATACAATAAAGACATTTTTTCCTATGCCAAACCTTTGTTTTACTACATTCTGGGTTATTGTGAAAATCTTTAGAATCCAGTTATGCCAGCACTGTTTGTTAAACTTCTGAAGCATGATTAAGAAAAAGTCAGAGACAGATATTAAAGTTCAACCTAAAGATCAGAAAAGCAAAACAACTAGACACTGGCTCTTACTGCTACGTCAGTCCAAAATGGTGATTCTACCACCAGGAATCCTCAGAATAAGAGAAAACCTGAGAGTTTATTAAAAAATCAAAAACCAGGTTTTTTTGCCAATAGCAAGTCATTACATCACACCATTTTCTAAAATAGTCTTTTTACTCTTTCACAAGTATAGCATATTCACTTTAGGAAGTCACTAATTTAGAATGAGATCCTAAGAGAGATAAAATGTGATAATGAAAAATTAATGGCAAGTAGCTTTTGAGGTTAAACCCCCAACTATGATTTTATAAAATTGTTCTGCTTTATAGCTTCACACTATTATCTCATAGCCTTTATTATTTTAATTGTATTATTTCATCCATCCAATGATGTGGGATTTCCTCTGTATGCTGTGCTTACCATTAATGAATAAAGAAACTGCTTTGGACGTATGATGGATCTTCATTTATTGATACAAAATTCAGGTCAATTTTCTAATATGTATATTTCTGCTCTTGATTAAGCTATTGTGCTTGAACAGCTCATTTATAAAATGTAATGTATAATTAAGAAACATAGGTTAATAGATAATCATCTATAATAGTCAAGCTTCTAGTCATGTTAGCTGTATTTTCTAGATATGTAGAGATATATTTCAGTTAGATAAGTATTATTCACATCTTACAGAGACTTTCATAATACGGCATTTAAAATTTTTTATTAGCTTAAGACTTTTCATGACAATGAGACACATCTGTTCCTGGAAACACTAAGCTACTTCAAGAGGAAGATGGGCATCAAAGAGGCTCCTTATGGAGCTTGTTAGCCATTTGGGCAAGAAACTGCTCTTGCCTAGATTGCTTGATGAACTGGACATGCAGGACACAGAGAGAAATGGCTGCTGCATTTGCCTAAAGGTGAGATGATCTTTTGGGGTTCCTGCATCATAAAAGAGTCTGCCAGACCTTCTGCAGGACACAGAAAAATGTGACTGACAAACTGCCAATATAGGTGGAACTGTCTTTGAAATTTCCCTCTTCATGGAAAGGACTGCCAGATACTATGGGCCAGTAGACTGAAGACGGACGCCCCAATGATACAAAAGAACTTTGGGTGACAGTCCAGGTAGTGAGATGTTTCTGTCAATTCTAGAGTTTTAAAAGTTGCTTACAATGACTTCCTGTTTACTTAGGTAATATTATATCCTTCTGGAGTCTTTGATGAAGTTGAAGAATTTATAGTTACAGTTTCCCTTATTTATGAGAAAAGCTATAATTCTTGCTTGATACCTGTTTTGTTATACGTAATTTTACTATATTAAAATTAAAGCCTCTTTATTTAACAGAAAATGTGAGGTGATGTGGAATTTCCCACTGTATGCTGTGATTACCATTAATGAATAAAGAAACTGCTTTGGACATATAGAACTTAGGTAGGGAGGAAAATTAAACTGAATGCTGGGAGAAAGAAGAGCAGAGTCAGAGAATAGCCATGTTTCCCTGCTAGATAAAGACTTCAGAACATTAGCTGGTAAGCCACAGCCATGTGGCAATACACAGACTAATAGAAATGAGTTAAATTAAGGTGTAAGAGTTATCCAACAAGAAGCTAGAGCGAATGGGCCAAACAGTGATTTAATTAATACAGTTTCTGTGTGAATATTTTGGGGACAAGCATCTGGGAACTAACTAGTGGCCTTCTCCCAACAATATAACACTAAAGTAAAGTCACACATGTGACCTTGAGTCTACTACTACTGAGTAACAGAGAAAGAGATACATTGTTCACATAAATACTGTGCAACGATACTTGATATTAACAAATGCTTTTTGTATTTTCTTTTCATGAGGGAGGTCAGAGTTCAGACACAGTTTTTCCAGATTCATCTTTCAGATGTGAATATATGTGTACACCTGTACATTCAATATGTTATAATTATACAGAAATATTCTCTTCTGTAGCCCTGGATTGTAAATATTAAATTGATAAAATATCTTGGTTGACTTACTGAGGCTACATGTGCCAAATGTCATTATGTTTCTATTTTCCTGGTTTTATGCAAGTATCTTCATCCTGTAAAATCTATTGAGCAAGGTAACTTATTTGTTTAGCAGTGGGGTAATTTTTGATTCATTTTTGTTTAATTGCAATCAAATAACTATTTTCTGAATCAATTCATCTTTTACTGTTTTAAAAATACAGAATCTAATAAATAGACCTTTTGTAAATGATAACAGACATTTTTATAAATATTTATTTTAAAAAAAATATAATATTCTGAAAGTTGCATTCATAAAAATACATGTATGTAAATTGTATCCAATTTGGCATACTTTAGTTTTAACATTCTATGCTGTCAAGCAGTAAGATTCATAAATACTTTGATGTTTATGCATTGTTTCTAATTAAAGATATTCTAAGCTTTGTATGCATTACACTACAAAAATGTAGTTATTTTATTCCTTCAGCTAAATATTTCAAAGAATGTTTGAAATTGCTTACAATAGAGACTTTATAGGAGTTTGCATATTACGATGGCTCCCTGCTTTCTTTTCATACTATTGTAGCTGCTATGAATAGGAATCAAAAGGTGTGTGTGTATGTGTGTGTGTGTGTGTTTGACAGCAGTTCAATTTGAAAGAGAAGTTATATCTAAAATAATCATTTAATCTTTGTGAAGGCTAGATAGTATTTTCTGTATGTCTGATAGTAAAAGAAAAGATATATTCTTAAGCATGCAAGAAAATAGCCTTCTTTAGCTTTGTTTACATTAGCTTGTAGGCCAGTCATGTTCTCTGACAGGTCATTGAACACTAAGAAATAAAGAAACAACACAAAAAATGTAGACGGAGATATATCATACTACTCCTTTTATAGCCTGTATAATATAGAAAGCTACAACTTGGCATAAAGACAATGTGTTGAGAAGGTTGTTAGTGAAAGTACCTATCACTGTATGTGATCTTCCACTTAAGTAGAAAAGCAAACATTGAATTACAAATTATAATATAAACACTCTGTGCAAAAACATAGTAAGAATATGTTACTTTATGTATAATTAATTATAGCAATAAAATTTACTGACTTTAAACGAATAATTCTATTTTTCTCATATATAATACTGTTTGTTGGTGATTTTAATAATCATATCTTAATTTATTTACTTTTATTTCTAAAATATTTTGAGATAAGATCTTGTTATATAGCCTTGGCTAGCTAGACATATACTTATTAACTAGCATATATTATCCTGTGTTACCTTACTAGACATTTAGAAATATTTTGAAATAGAAAGGTATTTTACTCCTTTTTTTTCTGTTTGGGTGCTTTTAATACATGAGTCTATGTAAGCCACATCCATACTAGGAATAAACTCAAGTCAGAAAAGGCCACTAGGGAATAGCTGCATATAAATGTCTGGGAAGAGTTGCTTGATAATTAATGTAGAACCCAGTGACTTTTCCCACCCACATTTTTTGCTGACTGAAGGGACAGTCAGCCGTCCAACTGTGATTAGGGGTAAGGTAATACAGTGTTATATGAAGGATAGTCAATCACAACAAAATAAACATGTTACAAAATGCCTAGATTTATAAGAAGGTATTTAAATGGCAAACGGTTTTGGATTAGATTAATATCAGTGTAATAACAAGGATGCTGGAAAAAAGTCAAGTTATTTTGGCAACGCATTTTGTTTTTGCAAAAATTGTGAATTAGAACACCAAGATGGCTAATTGAGAGGAAAACTGGACAAAATGGTGCCTGTGTTTTACCACTGATATACATGGTGACTGTGTGGTATCCCAGTGGTGATTGCTTAATAACACAACTGGCATATTGGATAATTGTTGAAAGTGTATGGGAAGACTCAAGAATCATAGGTCCTTGTCAGGCTGACTATCTTTGACAGAACAAAGAAAAAGTGAAAACAACCAACTCAACAATCCAACAACAAAGCACATCTCTCTCACAAGGTAAGGCCCTCCAAGTAGTAAAATTTTCAATCTCTGGTTTGCTACATAGAAAACAAAGAAATAAAAAAATCAAATACTGCAAAGCTCATCTGTTATTTGTATTTAAGTTTACATGGGCTTTTTATATCAAAGTAAGAACCAAATAAAATAAAGGATTAAAAAAAATCATAAAGCTATACCTCTAAGCTCCTACTAGCTCTGACAAATTTCTTGGCATGATATGAATTTATAGTCTGCACCAATGTTTATGCAGACAATAAAATTATTATTCTTCATTATGATACCCTAATAGAGACACCTGCCTCTAAAGTAGTGAATTGTACAGAAGAAAAGTAAATTCAAATTTTACTTAACTGTTTTGACTTCTGCCTGTTTGTTAACAACCCTTTCTCTTATCTTAGGATTTGGAAACCTAGCGTGAAATTACATGAACTAATAATCACCACAACTCCCTCATCATGGGTAATATTTTAATCATTTTTTTACTAAAATAAAAAATGAATATTTTTATTGCCATCTGCAAATGTTTGTATTCGAAACAGGTTTTCTCTGTAGCTTTGGTGCCTGTCCTGGAACTAGTTCTTACACACCAGCCTGGCCTCGAACTGACAGAGATCCACCTACCTTTGCCCCCCAAGTGCTAGGATTAAAGGCATGCACCACTACTGCCTGGATATGTTCTCTCTATTGTTACAGACATAACATCTACCTGCAAATGTTTACATCTACAACTTCTGTTCTTGAAAACATGACTAACTGTAACAGAAATTTCTTTTGATGGCCATGAGACTCAGAGACCACTCCCAGGCAGGCATACAGTTATATAACATACAATAACCTTAAGAAATTGCTAGATATCTGAAGAAATGACTTCTTGAGACATTCATCTGGGCCCTTTCCATGCATAATTATGAAGTTCTCCATTCTTTTCAAGTATATGATTTATTCTCTGGTAACTGATTTTTTTTTAAATAATGTTTTAGTTCAAAGTTGCAAAATATTCTACACTTTTTTTTCAGAGAACAGCATCTCAGAGTTTTTACAGATACACCATACTTTAGTTTCTAAATTCTGTTTTACTTATTTTGTTATGAAGAAATACCATGAGACAAAACAACTTATAGAAAAAAAACTTTCCTTTGGGTTGCAGTTCCATAGTACGTGAAGTCTATTATGACATCAGTCCGTAGTCATGGAAACAGGAACAGAACTTTGAAGTTCATATTTCAAACACAATCACAAAGCATAGAAGGAACTGCAAGTAAATGGGATTTTCAGTCTCAAAAATTAATCCCAGTGATATATGTCTTCTAGCAAGGAAGTAGCACCTGAACCTCTTAGGGTAGTCCAAATAAGAATGCTCCAGAGTCCCCAATAGGCTCATATATTTGAGTCCGTAGTCACCAGAGAGTGGCATTGTCTGAGATCTGAAATGGAAAAAAAAAAAGTAGAGCTATTTTTTTTTTGGGGGGGGAGAAAGTGTGTCACTAGGGGTTGGTTTAGAAATCCCAAAACCCCAAGACAGGCCCAGTGTCGTTGTCTCTTCTGCCAAGATGCTCTTTTTGATTTAGAACTCTCAGCTACTTCTCCAGAACTATGGTTGCCTGCTGCCATGCTCCCACCATGACAATAATGGACTAAGACCCAAATCTGTCAGCAAGATGATTTCTTTTTTATAAGAGTTTCTGTAGTCATGGTATCTCTTCACAACAGTAGAACATTGACCATCACACCATTTTAAACAAGGTCTATGCCCAAGATTATAGAGGATATTACATTCAAACCACAACTTTAACAAAAGTTGTGATGCATAGAGAAAGAATATTCTTCATTCAAGATAAGCCATTATGACATGACAGACACAATAACAGGAGAAAATAACGCCTAAGAAAATAAACACAGTTGTTAAGTTTGCCTTAGCATGAAAACCGAGATCAATGTGACATTTTATTTCTTAGAGGTTCCTATTGCTGAAACTTTGCCCATTTGAGCTATTATTCAATCAAGTGAAATTGAAAAAAATTAATCTGAGAAGCAAAATTGTTTTTCTTTTCACTACCTGATATGAGGACAGATTAAACATAGGATTTTCCTGAAAATTTCAAACATGATGAGAGTAAATGGGAAGGAAGGAATGGAGGTTTGGGGAGAACGGGGAGAAAGAAGTGAAAATGAGAGGGAGGTGGAGGTAGTAAAGATGAGGAATAGGAAGAAGAGCAGGAGAGGTTTGCTTATTGTCAAGGACATTCTCTCTATGTTGTAACTTCCTTTTGCTAGTTCTTATTTTTTATAATTTTAGAACATCAAGACAAGGTTTTTAAAATTGAAGAGAATAAATACATAATGCCATGTGTGCTCATTATGCAGTATAAAATGTTGATATGTTATTCTGTGATTAAAGGTATGGAATATTTTATTTTTAAAAAATAGCCAGTCTGTGCTTCAGACCTTGGGGAAGAAAGAATGGGTCAGTCTCCCATATTTTTAGATCTTCCACTATGGTAGATTTTTATCTAGAAATTTTAACTTTCTGTTTTTAATGCTAAGTGAAATAATCATTATCAGTGTCTCCTTGAAAATAACATTCTTTCCTATGATATAAAATAAGCATTATGTGCTGTGGGACAATGGTCTTATACCCTGTAAATATTTGTCAACTGTATTGGTTTACTGAAATGCTGATTGGCCACTAGCCAGGCAGGAAGTATAGGCAGAGTCACCAGAACAGGAGAATTCTGGGAGACAAAAGGCTCAATCTGCAGTTCCCACACAGACACAAAAAAAGCAAGATGAGAATGCTTCACTGATAAAAGGTGCCAAGCCATGGAGCTAACACAGTCAAACATTATGGGTTAATGTAAGTTATAATAGTAAATAAGAAGTCTGAGCTTATAGGCCAACAGGTTTAAAAGTAATGTAGGCCTCTTTGTGTTTCTTTGGGACTGAAGAGCTTCAGTTCTGGGTGGGACAGAAATCTTTGTGAACAATTATTGGTCTTAAAGAGGTTAATAAATATGCTTTGAATTTTAGTGTCAGAGTTTACAACTTGATTAGTAACAAAATCACTTTTCATTTTTGATTTGGCTATACACAGCAGTGGGTAAAGTTTAAAATTCTTTTATTAGCTTAGCATGAATGAACATCCAATGAATGCAAAGTAAACTTCCAATAATACATATTATTTTTATTTTAGCTCAATATTTAAACTTAATTAAATATCTTCAACCTTCGTCAATAGTTACTTTAGTGTGTATGGCTGATTTGCATGGTTCATTCTACCTTTTGAAGCTTGTTAAATGTTTTCTAATATATTATACATTTTCACTCATTCCTTCTCCTCAGACATAGATGATATGTATATAGCAAATTTTTATTCAGAACAATTCTATGATCTAAGATATCAAATAGGAAAAGGACATTTAATTAGGCTGCTGGAGACTGCCAGAACATGTTCTACATTTATATTTTCCTATTGGGAGCCTTTTAAAATTCTGAGCAGTCTATAAGCTTCTGTGTTTGGCAGGCTCCACTGAATGCTTCTGTTCTCCTACTGAGCCTGTATCAGAAAAAGCTAGGAAAGAGATAGGAGGAATTTTGTAGAATGTAAGCACCAGGTAACTAATTAATGTTAATTCTCAATTAACTTTTCTATAATAAAGATGCAAAAGTAACAATTAAAACATGTGACCAAAACAAAACATTTCAATATAATTATTTTTAAAATAAATTAGTTAATATAGTACAGTGATGATTTTGAGCTGTTTTATCATTCTTTAGTTTTGTCTTCCAAAAACACAAGATTAACACATAAGATCCTGGTTCATACCATTTTTTTTTTTTACTAACAGTATGTAATTTTTCTTCTAACTTTATTTATTGAGGACATATTTAAATAAGAATATTATCTTGATACAAAATGGTTGATTATTGAGATATTTATTTTGTCTGCCTTATGTGTATACAAAATCAATTTCATGGACTAAAATATGCTCACTGTTAAGTATAATACATTACATATATGTTTCTTTGGCAATACCACTTTAATTTTCTTGGAAAAATGAAATGATACTGTATTTGAGGAAAATGAATTTCCTCAAATCATAAGAAAATAAAATGTCTTATCATCTGCAAACTGGGGAATATGATTATATTTTTAACATTTTATAGACAGTTTGGGATATCTAGTGTATAACATATATCATATCAACTGTAAAAAAGGATAGATTGACCTTTTCTTTTCCTATTTTCTTTAATTTCCTCCTCTTGCATCATTGCTCCAGCTGGTACTTCCAGCACAATATTGAAAAGGGGTGGGGAAAGCAGAAAGCCAAATCTTATTTTAGAGGAACTACCTCAAGCTTTTCTCCATTTAGGATTATTTTGGCTGGGAATTTCATATACATAGCTTTTATTGTCTTGAATTATGTTCACTATAGCCCTATTTCTTTCTAGGACTTTTATCATGAAGGAATGCTACGTTTTGTCTAAGGATTTTTCAGCATTAGTCAAGATGATTTCATGATTGTTGTCTTTAAGTGTTTTTCTCTGTTTTATCTCATTTATTATTTGTGTACATTGGAACATCCTTTTGTCTTATGGATAAAGTCTATTTAATCTATATGAATAAACATTAAGATTACACATAAACATCATTTTACTAATCATGGAGAAAATAATTACTGAGAAATATTTTCCTAAATAGCATTTCATATGGTTTTAAGCCTATCTGTGGAATGCACCCCCATGGACTGCAAAAGAATAATACCAGTCACTTAAATTTTTAGTTATATGTTGGCATTAAGACAAGGGAAATGGAAACTATGTGTGTTTAAGCTGGTGTGGTTTATATATTAGTTAACTATATATAGCTCTATTTTGTTGATAATTATGTTTATTTCTTTTGAAGAACTGGTACTAAGTGGTCACATGTGGTTTTAGAAGCTTCTTTCTTTAAAAATGATTGTCTTTCAAAGTGGAAAGCAGAATTCTTCTCACACATTGTTGCATTTTTAATATTGCATTTTAATGCACTTTTTATACATAGCTGTAAGCATTTTTTTGTATGGTAGCTATTATTCTTTTGCTATGATAAAACATCATGGCCCAGGCAATTTCTAGAAGAAGGAATTTATTTGGACTTTTGCTTTTAGACCTAAATATCATCATAAACTGGGGAATAAGAGTCAAATATTTGCAATTTTGAAAGACAGTCTCATTCAAACTACATAATAGTAAGAAGGTTTTAATTTTAGTTTTAAGACAGTACATGTGTATGTATACATGCCCCTATACCTACACAATCATAAGCATACACAAACACACACTTATATATGAAAAACATTCTTACTGCTTTACACTTGAAATTCAGATTTCATTTCATATTTTGATTTATTGCATATCTATTGTGTATTCACTTTAAATTACAGGCCATTGTTGCCACCTTGAGCAGTAATTGTGTCATCATTGTGGATCAGGTTCTCACATCCACAAATGTACACCTGCTGTTTTCCATCGGTTTCCCCTGCTCTTTCACCTTGCTGAGACACCTAAGAAGATTCACAGTAACTCCAGTGCCAGCTCCTGTTACTATGGATTCTTATTTTTATACACAAGGCTAAAATAAATTTAATTTGTAAATGGGAAAATCATGTATGTTTTGCATATTCATGGAAAATCTATTGCTTTCTTTGACACAGTCTATGAAACACTCCAAAAATCTGAAGTTTATCTGTTCATTAGGATGAATTCTTATGAATTATGTGTCATTAAGTAAAGATATTTAAAGCTATAATTACCATTAGGCTAAAAAGTCGAGAAGACACAATTCCAGTTTTCACTAACACTAAATGTACTTGGACGTAGAAGGCTCTATGATATATATTGTATCCATTTAATAATTTTGCTCTTAGATAAAAAATATTTGTCTTCAAAGTTATCCATATTTCAAAAATAAATTGCTAAAGGAACTTGTAAGTTATATTTCATTTGAGTTCCATAGTCCATTTATCCTGCTAGATACTTTTGCTTTGGTAATAAAATTGAAGACCTAAAATTAATGTACACATCCTTTCCATTTTATTAATGTTTATATGCACACTTCATCACATTTGCTCTTAAAGACTGCAGAGAGGAGTGGTAAAGTAACAGTTTGCATAGGCAGTTCCGTTATCACACTGCTCACTCATCCAGTCATGTAACCACAGAATCAAAATTCATAAACATACAGGACATATAAAAATAAATATATTTCCATGTGCCTATGCTTGTGTCTTGTATGTACACTCACAATTTTTATATGGCTGAATTTAAAAGTGTTTCTGATTTTTATTAAATTTCAAACTTTTGTCATGTAAAAGTTGCAGCTGCAAAGGCAATTACAAGCCTGTATTTATTTATTTGGGCTAATAATTGTTCACATAACTTTTTATATGAAAGTTCTTATTCTGCTTTTTACTTCTGTTTTGTACCACCAAAAGATTCAAAATGTCAAGTGTTAGTTGTCCAATAAGATAAGCTTAAAAAGCATTGGTCCAAAAAGCATAGATATTAATGTTGAATGCAGCCTGGGGAAACAATTATTGACAGAATAGAGTAGTTTTCGTGGATATATGGTTAGGTGGAATATATTTTGAAATTGAGTTTTAATTTTACTTGAAAGGATTCTCAATATGAGGTTCTCAAAGGGTTAAGTTTCATCTTAGAAGCAACTCTAGAACCCCACTGAAACTATTTTAACCATGTGGTTTTAGCAGCTATGTATGCTTTGGGAACTTTCGAAGCACTGAAGAATTAAGTACAACTCCATGCTCCTAAAATTAATTTGTATATAATATGGTCATGATAATATGTGAAAGTTCAAAGCAATGCTGAGTTAATTAGGACATCAGCCATGACTGCATAGACAGAAGTGGTTTTTTATATAATCCAGCTTGTTTTCATTCCTTTTACGTAACTGAAAGATACAGCATTAGAATCTAGGAGTTGATCATTCCATCTAGCCATTATTTTTTAAGAAATGCAATGATGTATCAAACATTTGGTGTTTTGTTGTAGTTTCCATCATCTTATTGCCATATTTCATTGTTATTTTCATTGAATATCACTTTTTAAAACTGTTCTTACATGGCAGGTTTGGAGGATGTAAGTCCTGGAAGTTAAACATTTGAAGATGAAAATACAGAGAATACTAAGATACATTATACAAGTTACTATGATTCTGTATTATAAGGTAAATCTTTATGCAAAAATTAAGTCAAAATCAGACATTATCCCAATGTTAAATGTTCCCAGATAGATATTATTATCATTTAATGGACTCATTTGTAAATTTTTGCATATGTAAAGTTGTTGCATGAAGCTGCTTGTTCCTTTTCCCAGACACCCAAACTCCAAAAATAATCACACAGAAACTATATTTTTTAAATCACTGCTTAGCCAATCACTTAAGTGTATTGCTAGCTATCTCTTACATCTAGAATAAACCCATTTCCAGTATTTTATATTTTACCATGAGGCTCGTGGCCTACAGGCAAGGTTCTGGCATGTCTGTCTCTGGCAGCTGCTTCATGACTTCTCTGAACTATGCTCTTCTTTCTCCAAGCATTCAGTTTAGATTTCCCTGTGTAGCTCGGTTCTATCCCATCAGGAAAAGACACTTTCTTTATTAATTAATGGTATTCACAGCATACAGAGGGGAATCCCATATCATGAAGTATATCTTCAAAAGTCTTTATGTTTATGACTTTTATTAAAGGTTTCAGTTAAGTTAGTTTATCATTTTCATAGTTAGCAGATAAATTTAATATTATTGCTAGTAAATTGTATATTCCTATGATTAGAGTGATTTTAGAGTACCAAGGGCTCAAAATTACATTGAGATGAATAACTTTAGAAAAGAAAATTTCTGGCAATGCATGAAGCAACATCCCAGAGAAACATATATAAAACATTTTTATGGATTAGTTGCATAAAACAAATAATATTCAATGCAATTTTAGTGTTTTACTTTTTTACAGTGTCTCACCATTAAAATAGATAAATCTGCATCATGAATATGAATATAAACACAAACAGTGATGGATAGTTTAAATTTTTGTACTTGTGGTAGATTATTGATTATTCTGCCTGATATAACTCTATCTATCTGTCAACCTGTCGGTGTGTTTGTTCATCTGTCTGTCCATATATCCATCCATCCATCCATCCTTCCATCCATCCTTCCATCCATCCATCCAACCATCCAACCATCTATCCATCCATCCATACATACATACATACACCTATCCCTCTAGTCTGTCTGTCTGTCTGTCTATCTATCTATCTATCTATCTATCTATCTATCTA
>LOEQ01007006.1:34760-45304 GCA_001685075.1 Bramus lutescens | reverse complement strand
CAATGGCACTGGGTTTTGATTCTACTGTATGTACTGGCCTTGTGGGAGCCTAGTCTGATTGGATGCTCACCTTCCTAGACCTGGATGGAGGGGGGAGGACCTTGGACTTCCCACGGGGAAGAAAACCCTGATTGCTCTTTGGACTGGAGAGGGAGGGTGAGAGGGAGTGGGGGGAGTGGGAGGAGGGGAGGAAGTGCTAATTTTTAATAAATAAATAAACTTAAAATATGTAAGAGATAACTAAAAATACTCTTAAACTGTTGGACAAACACTATTATAATTAATATACTTTCTTTGTGATTATTTCAAGTCTGGACAGCGGGGGAAAAAAAAAAANNNNAAAACAGCCTCTGCGAACACATTATGGACCAGAGTTGCTGACCCTCTCCACTGAGTACCTGCTTAGAGCTGGGATTGGATAAAAGTTCACTCACACACATACACACACAAATACTTGACCGGTATTGTTCTTCTGGAAAACACCAAAACTAAAAGTATAATGCATAGTTCTTTCTATATTGACTATTCTTGCATCCTTATTTTCTTTAAAAAATTAATAAACTCCAAAAAGAAATTTCATTCTATAACAATGATAATTCATGTATTAATTTCTTTATTCTCTTTCTATATTTTATTTTATAATTTGTTGTTCATTTGTTAAGATATTTTGTAGCCCCACTCACTTCAAACTTATGCTTTCTCTGTCTTGGCTCTGCATTCTTTTCTGACAAGCATAAACTGCTCCTAGGATTCATAGCATATCTGCTGTAATTCTTTAGTGCATTTTGAAATCATAGATAGATTATTTTCATTTAAACATCCTCTCTGAAATCTGAGTTTTGTAATCACTCACATAATTCTTTTGATTTAATGTTTATAAGTAAGAGGAAGATTTAATTATCATTTTTCATGACCACAAAGAAGACACTCTTGATATGGTCTTCTGATAACTGTAAATTTATCATTCAAATAATAGACTCCAGTAATTGGAACTAACTATATTTAATGCAGACATCACACTAAAAATAACTGCTTGTAATAAAAGTATTCCCAAATATGTTTACAATAAAAATTACGTATTTTTCATATAATAGATTTTATTCAAATCTTATAAAAAATAAATACAAAATAATGAATCATTTCACTTTCAACAGATTTCTTATTCATAATTAAGACTAGAACAACATCAATGTTTGACTTTTGCCATTCATATTAGTCTGAGATTTAAGAAGACAACCTACATATTCAGTACTTGCTATATTATAAATAATTATAATTCACATAGACAATAAATATATAGGTAGATAAATAGATAGTTATAGATATAAACAAAAATAAATGAGAGTCACATTATATTTTCAGAAAAATAAAGCCTTCACTTATATCAATAAGCTTATAATTAAATTATTATATTCTTAATTTTCTATAAACAGAAATATAAATATTTCACATTTTCTAGGATTATTCTATGCATATATTTTACAAAATAGTAATTGTGGTATTTAACAGAACTTTATTTTTGACATGATTATTTAGAGTTTTCTGATCACGATTTGGAGAGAGTTTGAAGCATGTTATGTAAGTCATCTTGGAATTGCATTAATATAGATGAAGACCGAGATTCCTCTTTTAACTGCGGTCCAGTAATGTTCTTATTTATTGCCTTTCATCCATAATGTGATATGATATTATCTACATTCTGCTAAACTTGGCATATGCTAAATGTTTCATTTGTGGAAGAATTTCATGATTATTTTTTTAAATGTAAGAAAATCAATTAGTTAAAGTTGGGGGAATCTGGGTTTCTAACTCTTTTCTAAGTACTAAAACAGTGAGGTGTAAAATAATTTCAGCAAGTGAATATGTGAGTCATAATTGTAGGTTTATATTGATTTGTCTGATAATGTCTTTACTTTTAAAACACCATGAAAAGGGGCTGGAGATGTGATTCAGCACTTAAGATCACTAGCTGCTCTTACCAAAGGACCCAGGTTTGATTCTCAGTATACAGTGATAGCTCACATCTTTCTCTAACCCCACTTCGAGTATCTCCAATATTTTCCTCTGGCTTCTAAGGGAACTGCAGACATATGTAACACAGAAGAACATAGAGAGAAACATCATACCCACAAAATAAAAATATAAATCAATTTTAATATAAGACAATGAAAAACATATTCACATGAGCATTTTGATATAGCAAATATAAAATAAAAATAGTTCCAATTTTCACTGTCTTTTTTTTACTGTTGTATTTTCTGTTTCAAGACTGTAGAATTCAATTTGTTTCCTGTACAAATAACAGGACTCTACCCCTGGGCACTATACCACAAGCTACCCTGTAGCTTACCAGATAACAGTAGGCCTGAAAAGCATTGAAGATGAATTAATTTTATCATCAGCCTTTTGTAAATTCACAAAGGAAGACCAAAGGCTTTGTTCCCTATATCTGGAGGTCCTACTACCCACCAACTTACTTGAATAAAATAGGAAACATATTAGACAAGAATATGCTTTTTTTTCAAATCTTAAAAGGGGATATTCTATAGAGATGGATTCTTTGCATTGGTATGGATCTTGGTTTATTGATACAAATTTAAGGTCAATTTTGTTATACTGTGTATATGTATTCCCGCTCTTGATTGAGGTATTGTGTTTATGTACCTCATTTAAAATTGTAATGTATATTTAAGAAATATATTTTAATAGAGTTAAGAAATTTATTTTAATAGAGTCATTCTATAATAGTCAAGCTTGTAGTCATGTTAGTTAGAATTTCTAGATGGGTAGATATGTGTTTCAGATGGATAGGCAGTCTTCAAACCTTTCAAAAATTACAGAATATGGCATTTAAAGTGTTTAAGAATGTAGGACTTTTCATGACAAGGAGATACATCTGCTCCTGGCATCACCAATTACTTCAAGAGGAAGGTTAGCACTGAAGAGGCTCCTTATGGAGTTGGTTAGCCATTTGGGCAAGAAACTGGTCTTGCCTGGACTGCTTGATGAACTGGACAAGCAGGACCCACAGACAAATGCTTCTTGAACTTGCTTAAAGGTGAGAGACAATCTTTCAGGATTCCTGCTTCATAAAAGAATCTGCTACACATTTCAATATGTATACTGACATAAAGGTCTCTCTTCCCATATTCCGCTCTCATGATAGTGCCCTACTTTTCATGTAGTGAGCTCTTCCTATTTTCTATCATATAGTCCATGTCTCATCTGAATCATCTGAGCAGGGATACCAAGGAAGGATCCAAGAGCATTTTAAAATGACATTACAGAGATAGCAACACTAGAAAGAAGTTAAAATTGTTTCAATGAAAACAACAACCAGCAAAAGTAAAAGTATTATTTTTTATTTCAAAGGAGAGATGAATGGTTTATTCAGGAGATTTTATGAATGACTGGTCCTATTTAGACAGATTTAACTTTGCTCAAATACCATGTTGCAGCATGATAGGCATTCCAGGAAGATTTGGATCAAACTAACAAAATAGTTATGAATCAAGGCTGATTTTATTTATGTTGGTAGAAACTTCACTGAGATAGAATACAGTATATACATAAATATTACATAAGTAGTTATGTTCTCAAGGAATCAATAACTCAGTTGATTATGCTGTTACACATGGAAGTAAATTTAAAAGTTCTGCCATTGTCTCTGCTCTTTGTTTAAAAAACTATGCCCCCATAAGTCAATGGATATATTATATGTATTTGTATTCTTATTTAAATTAACCATGAAAAAGCAATCTTTCTTTTCTTATTTATTTTCTCTTCCGTTCTACGATTTTTTTTCATTTCTTTCTTTACTTTTCCTTTTTTTTCTTTACTTTTTCATCTTGAGACAAGGTCTTACTATCTAGTGCTGCTTTTCCCAGAAGTCACTAAGTAGGTCAGGTTGCCTTCAAACTCCTAGTCACTCTTTTTACTGGTATCTTCTGAATTTCAAGATTAAAGGTCTTTACAGATTTCTGCAATCTTTCATTCCAGGATATTGTAGAAAATTGTTAGTATTTTTATGGCATGAAGTCCATTTTTGTCAGAAAGTTATTGAACTTACACTAAATGGGTCATTACAGCCACAAATCAAGAGCAAAAACAGAATAAATGCTTCCATACTTCCTGATTTTCAGTTCATGTCCACATCTCTTAGCTACTCAAAACAAGGGAATCATGTCACTAACACTTGTCTGGGTTTTCCCACCCCACATCAGTTATAATAATCAAGACTGTCACCCAGAGACTTGCTCATGCACCAAGTACATCTCCACAATCCCTCATTGAGAGTCTCTACATGGTTATTCCTAATTAATGTCACCAATTAAAACTATCACATCTTTTAAAAAAATTTCTGGGCTTCTATTTCAATAGGATGAATCTAATTTAAATTTAGAAAAAAAGTGATATATGCTAAAAATTATTGTTCTTCCTTTTACCAATTCATTCAAATGGTTACTATATTAGATAAGCCACAGAATCTAGAAACATGGTGCATTAACAATTACTTCTTAATGAGATTCATATCAAATAAAAAATGAAGTAGCATTCATTCCTAACCATAAATCAGTTAAAAAGATTGAATTTTATGGAAAGTGTCTAATCCTAAAATATTTAAAATAATATTTAAGATTTTGTATAGGTTATTGTAATAAATTAAATAGCATGTAAGAATTTGTCTTACATGCATTTTTCTGGCAATTTTTTATTTCCAATTATAATTAATTCTGTGTCATAGATATTTGATATTGTTTATTTTAAGACACAGACTTAAACATAAAATTGAGTCCCAGACAAGAAATGCTTCTTAAATACATAAGGAAAAAGAAATATATGAGAAAAATGATTTTAACATATATTTTAAGATATTTCATAAATTTATGTATAAAAACTAAATTATAGATAGCTTTTCAAAAGCTTTTTGCAGTAGTCATGGTTTATGAAATTTGTCTTTGAGGATTTTGATTATTATTGTATTACTTGACAACATTCAAAACCCCTAAACATGTCAGTAAAATACAATTTTCATGTGTAATATTTTAATTACTCCAAAGAGTTCTTGCCTTTCTTTGTGGTCATAAAGTCAAAATTCATTTCCATATTGAGACAGTGTACAACTCAGAAGAAATGGAGAACTGTTTGCATGCACTCTTTTCAAAGCATTATGACGCTGTGGCCATTCAAAAGCTGTCATTCTTTTTCAAACCTCATTCTCTACCAGGTCATAATTTAGAACAATGAGCCACTTCTTACTTCTTAAAACTGTGAATGCAGTAGTCAAGTATGCACTTGGTCAGTCATTAACGCATAAATTAGAGAAAAGTGAAATTTCTCTGCTACTTTAAATTTAAAATATAGGCCATAAGAACATTTCTTTCTTCTACTATGCCTCTGAGATATTTCAGAAGCATTAATATTGCATGTTTGCATACACAATTTTTGTTTCTCTTCCAAAAGTGCATATATGGAAAGACCCATGTCCACTCTGTGAAAGAAGTCTATCTATAAAAGACAAAGAGCCACATGCCGCCTTCATCCACATTTCCTTGTGCTTCTTTTAAATAGTCTTTTAAAAACCTGTGAATCTCATTTTAATTGTAATTGTAACATTTTGCTCTCAGATAGTGCTTTTCCTCTAAAGTCAGCCAAAGGGCATAGTGATGACAACTTTCAGGCCACAAGCAGTACAAATATATGAGGGAGAACTTCATAAATGAAAACTCAATTTAGACTAGGAAGTGATTTGAATTCATACCTCTTTCAATCAGGAAGCAGGAAAGGAGCCAATATTTCACCAAGCCAAAAATTGCAGCAGAAGATAAAGGTAAATTCAACTATTTGGGACCTTGTGATTCAAAAGACATATGGAAAAGAGACAAGAACAGGAATTGCATAGTAAACCTGTCTACAAGAGCTGATAAAATAGGCTATAGCATGCTAGGAATGGCCAGATTCATTTCAAGGAGCAGAACATTTTACATGATACATTTCTGGTCTGGGCATACTAATCAGAAAGCTGAGGAACAAAACAGAAAGTATGCATGTGTGTATGCATACGCGAACACCAACACACACACACAGAGAGAGAGAGAGAGAGAGAGAGATTCTCTCTCTCTCTCTCTCTCTCTCTCTTCTTAAATACACATGCAACTAAAAAAGACTTACTGTTTTCTGTATGCTTGGTCGTTCAATAAACGGAATTTTATGAAAAACGGAATTTTATTTAAATTACTTATATATTATCACCATCATATTCCTAAGTCTTTGTTTTTAAAAAAAAGAAGCAATTCATCTCTTGCTAAATTACGAAACTAAAATTAAATTGTGAAAAACATAGCTTGGAACAAAAGATTAAGATTTACTCTTCTTTAAACTTTGAAGATAGAACAGTGTTTCAGGATGTTTTAATCTTCCAATCTGTGTTGCAGACTCATTTGTTTCTCATAAGTCAGTTGTCCATTTTACCCATATTGGCTCACAGTTCCTACAATATGTCACTTCTTGATGGCATACTCAAACATATCCAGTGTATGCATTTTTTTCCATTTATGCTTTTCCCTGTTAAAGTGTTCTGTTTTAGATTTAATTCACCATGCAATTCCATTGGCCCAGTATTCTTTATACCATCCAATCACATGTAAACAATGAATAGCCAATTTCTTAGAATATAGCACTAGGAATTTCACACTTGATCATAGATTATTAATCATGTTTATGGGAGGGTAGAATGTTATTCTAACTTAGAAGACAGCTTATACTCTTATTGTTTATTTCAAATGCATGTCTTATCAAATACCACTAACACAATACAGCTTCTTGATGAACATAACTACACTGAAATTAAACCAAGCAAAATTTGTCTTCATCTAATTTAATCTTCCTTTTTGTTCTTAGTTCATGAGATGCTATGATTTGAATCTGTCCTTCACAAAATATTTTAGAAAATTAATTTCAGTGCAAGTAAATGCTAGTTGTGATGGGAATAACATAGACCATTAATTAGAGAGTGGATGAACTGAGACTATTACAAAGTGACTGTGATATAAACACACATACACACACCTCTTTTTATCTCTGTACCCTATCTCTACCTTTCTTTAGTGGCATAGCATATCAAGCAGTCGTGGTTTTAATACCGGAATAGAGAAGGCTTCCTATATGACAGGATAAGGCAACTGCACTTGAGATACTTCTGCCATGTTATGAGAATGAATTTTGACAGACAGCCAAAGACAGCAGTGCTTAGAGGACTGCACAGGATAAATCAAAGAGGAAGGCCCAAAAAATGATGGATAGACAGCATAAAGGAAGGTTCTGGAACCTTGGGTATGACAATAACACAAGCATCTAGGACTGCCCAGGATGGGAACAACTGGAAAATCTCCATAAATGGGCTGCCCATGCATGCTAAAGCATTGTTGTGACATAAATGATGCTGTAATGATGATAGAGAAGGCACATACAGGTAAATTTCTGTGAGTTCAAGTCCAGCTGAGTTTGCATTTTGAGTTCTATAGTGGTCAGGGATATGTAGAGTAACCTTATCTCAATAAACCAAAACGATAAACCAAAAGGAAAAACTAGAAAGAAAGAAAAAGTTTCTAAACAGATTACCACGCTCAGATGTTGGCTTTCCCTGACTATATTTCCCTGTGATATATATGTTTTTTAGTTCTTCTAGTTACTCTACATGGTACCTGTATTTTAGTGTCCCAAATAGACAAAATTAACATGCAATAAGCTGACGCTCTGTCTATACTTACAGATCAATCATAGAGTGTGCATATTTGCCAAGTGTTTGAAGAAGAGAATCAAAAGCCATGCTCTTGCATATATCAATATGTTAAGTAGATGGAAAATTCTGATAACCATCATACATTAATGGGTTCTAGAAGGACCTTCAGTTTGTGAGATGACTGTGGCTAGCTCATGTAGACACATGCAATACCAATGTCCTACCAATTTCCCTTAAGACTGCTTTTGGATATCTATTTGTGTAATATTGATGATTTATGTCAGGAGATAATTTTAATGATGTCTATACTTGTTAATTAAATATTCCTGTGCAATACTGCCTGAAATATTATCCAATAATAGATGGCAATTTTCCAGAAATGCTTATGACTTAATAAATATATAATAATATAGTGTATACAATCATATTATTAATCAAGAAAAAAATCTGTGAGATTCAAAATTAAGGATCTCTATTTCCATGGAAGGTTTTATGAGTTGGCCTGAAGCAAAGTATTTGCCTTGTATTTGCAAGTCCCTGGATACAAATCTCCAAAATGGGAAAAAATAAGAATAGAATAACACATAATCTAATTTATTTACTAATACAAATTTAAATAGGTCAATAATAATCAGTGTTACCTCAGTTGGAAAATGTTTATATATAGTCAAATAATTCAAAAATTATTTCACGTGATTCTGCATTTTCATATATGTTGCATGTTTGAATATGTGTTGGGTGATGAATGGATTCAAGAATAGATAACACGTAGCTACACTCATTTGATTTATTTATCTATTTAAACTTTTTTATGCACGAATGTTTGCACATTTGCTGTCTTCTTAGGACCTGTCTAAATTGTGAGTTTCTTCCTATTAGTTTAGCAAAATTATCAAATAAGATAAGCTATGCTTTCATTTATTTCTTATTATGAGAAGAATATTTGGTTATAATAAGGCACTCAACTCTGCAGCACCAGATTCTGTTTGACCCAAAATTAATGAATTTAATAAACTTTTCAGAAGTCAGTTACTTCCAGTGGTCTATAGATAAAAACACTCTAATGCCAGATGGAGTATCAGAGATGTGTATGGGGCTTTAATTATCTAAAACCCCAAAATGAACTGTTCATACTGATACCTGGGGATTTTAATGAAGAGCATACATATGTTCTTCTTGCTAATTGAAGATGAGATTCACTTTTATGAATTTAATCTCCTGAGAATTTTGAACATAAGAAAAGAAGAGTAGGAAAGAATTTTTAAATTCCAAAATTAACTTTGCTACTGTGCTGCCTATTGAATATAAAATTAATGGATAATTTGCATATGTAGTGAGTGCATTGAAATTGTAATACATATAAAACATATATCATGTTCTGCATATAAATATATATAATACAGAAGTTTAGGAAACCATAGCTATTAATTTTAACAGTAATAAAAATTTAAGAAGCATCATATTTGAAAATGTTAATAAACTCATATTTTAGTCTTGCTTATTATTTAAAAAATTCATGAAGGCATACAATATGTTTTGATGATTTAGTACCACCTTTATGTACATGAATGTAATATCCAATACCAGAGTATGTGTAGTCTAACAGAGATTCCAACTATGAAGTAAATTGCCACTGCTAGGCCCAGGAACAAGCATTAACTTATAGATTCTTACCTAGGGATGGGACTCCATGTGTTCTTTCCTTTCCTTGATAGGATTTGGGTTTAGGTGAAAGTGTAGGTTCTGCATATAGTCACAGACACTGTGAATTCCTGTGTGTAATAACCATGTTATGTCTGCAAATATGGTTTTATTATACATGTCTACTACCTTGGAATCTTGGCATCCTTAACACCCTTTTGTGTAATGACTTCTGAGTCTTATAAGACAGGAATGAAGAATTAGTATTATCTGAATGTGAAAACAAGCAAAAATTTGAGATGGCACCTAACTACAAACACAATTTAAGTATAATTAAATACAGACATCAATTTCAGAAATTCCATGTACAATGTAAAAATACTTAGAATCAATTACCTGAACAAACTGTGAATTATTTAATGACAAATTCTTATAAAAATTTCTCAGGAAATTCCTAATATTTAATTCCAGATTAATTGTGATGAAAAATAAACATCCTCCAAATAAACAACATTTAACTGAATGAGCATGGTGAAGAAAGAGTAGTTCAGAACATTTTTTTATCAAAGCAAAATAACACCATCTAAATCAATGAAAAGAAGTTCAGCTTTCAAATGCAAATGACAGTAGTGAGTGGACAGAGAGAGGCTTTAATGCCACATTATATTTATGAATGAATGTTAGGACACCAGGGACACCTGTTTGGTGCATGACTCTTCAATGTATACAATGTAGCACTGATCTATCCAACAGATATTATTAATATCTTATGCTAGGTAGTTAATGATATATCAATGTAAAGCAACAATAATTGTGATCAATATGTACTTAAATAATCTGATCCCACATTCAATAAGCACAGGTTATGGTGTTTATCAATCTATATGGCACAAACTTTGTTAGAGATGAAAGCATTCCTTCATAATTTTTATAAATGTTGTCTAAAAGATGTAATAAGTGGAAAAACTTTGAACATTTGCATTTTCAGCTATATTAATATAAATTCCTTTTTTGCAGTTTAAGTATGAGTTAATATATAAAGTTCCAGTATGGAATCACAGTAGTGCAAAATATAATTTGTTAGTTTTTTTTTAATAATTTATTTAAATATTAAAATTCCCACCTCCTCAACTCCTCCCATTTTCCTCCCCCACCCACACAT
>LOEQ01007006.1:14748-32777 GCA_001685075.1 Bramus lutescens | reverse complement strand
TTTTTGGGCCTTTCAGCTGTAATTCTTCTCCTTCTTCTACCCCTATTATTCTTATGTTTGGTCTTTTCATGGTGCCCAGATTTCCTGAATGTTTTGTGTTAAGAATTTGTTGGATTTGATGTTTTCTTTGATCAATGAGTCTGTTTCCTCTCCAGCATCTTCAGCATCTGAGATTCTTTCTTCTATCTCTTGTATTCTGTTGGTAAAACTTGTCTCTGTATTTCTTGTTTGTTTACCCAGATTTTCCATATCCAGCCATCCCTCAGTTTGTGTTTTCTTTATTATCTCCATTTCAGTCTTCAACTCTTGAACTGTTTCCTTTACCTGTTTTATTGCTTTATCTTGGGTTTCTTGGGTATCTTTGAGGGATTTATCAATTTCTTCTTTTTGTTTGTCTTCTCTTCCATTACTTTTTTATTTTTTAAAAAATGCAACATACAAACTTTATTTAACAAAGTAACAGGTAAAGTAAAACAGGCACTACTCATATTAAGAAAAAGTACAAGAAAATTTATCTTTAACAACTTAAAATAACCTACCTGCAGTTGCATTCAACTGAGCTCTGTTGCTGTGAAGAATACAGCTCATGCGCAGGTATGGATGAGAGATTTGTACATTTTCAAGTATTCACTGAATTATACCTTATATACACATATGCATTTAATTTCAAAAAGATTAGGTGATTCTGGCTGTACTTTTTTGTTGTTCTTTTGGAAGAGGTCGTCTAAAGAAAAGAATATCTTGTTCTGGCTCATGGATGGTGTAATGCACCCAACCGAGACTCTGTTGAACACCAAGTCTCCTCCACTCCTCTTCAGACATTAGGTGAGGATTTGAGACTTGTTTGGAGAGTTCTCTAGGCAACATGACATGCCAGTACTCGTAGTGCTCATGGAAGTACTTGTCCGAGTAGCAGATCTGCTTGTGGGCCATCCTGCAGGCACATGGAGAGAACAAAGGGAGCAGGAAACAGGGCGCAAGGAACTCCATGTCCGCCTAAGGCTGGCGCAAGGACTCAAATTAGCTCTCTTCCATTTCTTTAAGGGAGTTTATCACTTCCTGTTTAAAGGTCGCCATCATTTTCATAAGGTTATGTTTAAGGTCGTTTTCTTCTACTTCTTCTGGATTAGGATGTTCAAGTCTTCCTGTTGCGTGTTCGATGGATTTTGATGTTACCATGATGCTTTTCAGAATGTTGAGTTATGGAGATCAGATTTTGATAATTTTACAACAAAATAAAATATATGACTGCTTTATTCTCCTATTCTAAGAATCTTCCTGATAATAAATTTTGACTAATTTCTGTGGCAGAGATTTCAAGACAGCCAGATATTGATTATTTTGATAATTACTAATGAAAATGCAGGTCCACAATCGAAAAAGAGACAAACAACAGCGCAAAAAGAAGCACAAAATGTACCCTATGGATAAATACAGCACAAGGGAATTTATTGATGAAAACCTGTTTCGTACTCGAAAAAATAAGAAGAAATGGAACGGAAGGAATAATGCATTCTTGCTAAAACCCATCCAGGCGATCCTACACTTTGTGAAAGAAAAAGACCTATGGACTTTTTTATTTCCCCATTCAAAGTTTATCAAGTCAAATGTTATATTAAAATAAATCAAGGAGGACATAAGATTCCATCCTTATCAGATAGCTGAATTTGGCAACATAAACAGTGTGATTCTAGCTTTAGAGTCTTGAAGAGTCTCTAAATAAAGTGGTTGTGGAATCATCCTTCACGTTTAATTAAAAGAGGTGAAGTGACGTAGGAATTCATACATGGAGGCCAAAAAAGGCCATTGCATGAAACTGATAAGGATACAGTCTGTATATTGTTGGAAACCCCAGTGTGGTGTAGATGGCAAATTATAGGAAATCTGCCAAATAAACTTTGCCAAAGAAAGTAGGTAGAAGAAGCCCAGGATAAAGAAGTGTTTGGCTTTCAACAAAGCGGGAGCAGGAAGTCATGAAAGTCCTATTTCATTGTCATCATTTGTAGAGATACACAGTTTGAAATTTGCAACGCTGGACCTTGCTTCCTCATTGTTATCCTTATTTTACCTTTTATAATGTGAATATACATTCTGTTCCATTGTAGGCTAGAACTATATAATTTGCTTTTTTAAAATGTATAAGGAGTTTAAATAAGAAGACTGCTTTGATTCTCAGAGAGACTTTTTAACTTCACAACTTCTAAACTTTCGAAACTGGAAAAGACTACTGGAACTTTTAAAGTTTGACTATATGCAAGGCAAAAAAGGGGACAAAAAGCATGTCACGTGACTTTACAAGCTTTTCCCCACCATCACAATAGGGCATGTAAACACACATATTCATATACACCATGTCAGATACAACATGATACACATACTCGTACAGACACAAATTTTTACAATCAAGTCTATAAACCTTTTCATTACTATTTTAATAAATAGATAAATAAATAAACAAAGCAAACATTAAGAAAAATGTCCCTTAATTAAATATATACATTTACTTTTAATTTTACCATGAATTTTATTTTTCTGTCTTGCCACATCATAAAATAAGTAGGTCTGTCTACTTACATTTACAACCCATATTAAAAATTATTCTAAAATCTTCTACTACTATAAATATCATTATGGCTGGTTATTATGTAATCTAATTTATTTAAGAAACCATTGATATACTAGTATGTTTTCAAAGCCTTCAATAAACAGTTTTACACACAGTTAATACCTATTTGTATACTTTCTCACAATCAGTGACATAGAGGCTGTTCCAGAAGACTCTCCATGGCCATATTTTCATTATATTATGTACAATAAATAGTTATTTTTTAAAAAAAATACATACAGATGCTTAAGGAAAGACAATGTTTGGACAAGTTTTCATAACTCAAAAGTTCCAGAAGTTACATTACAAGTAAAACTACATATGATTCCCTATTGGAAACTAGGAATTACTATGGAAATCCAATGTTGCACAGTATTGATGGCTTTATTCCTTATGATAGCTTTTCCAATTAAGTTAACTTTCCTTAAACATATTGTACTTGATTCTTTTGCATTGCTCAATTTATTCTCTTTTTACTTTCATATTAAATGCTAAATTTAGTTAATGAAAATGCTAAATATTTTCATTTATTTTATTTTTCTCATTGAAAGTTAATGTCCTTAGCCAGGTAGTGGTGGCATATTTCTTTAATCCCAGAACTTGGGAGGCAAAAGTAGGTGGATCTCTGTGAGTTTGATGTCAGCCTGGTCAATAAAAGCTAGTTCCAGGACAAACTCCAAAGCTACAGAGTAACCCTGTCTCAAAAAAAAAAAAAAAAGAAAAAGAAAAAAGTTAAAAATAAAGAAGTTAGTGTCCTTAAACTCAAGTATTTCTGTCTTTAAACTAACTATGATAATACTTTATGCATTTCTATTTTCTTCATGAAGTTTTTGCAGATATTTTAGGGAAGAACTGCAACTCAACCATGTAGTACATCTTATATTCTGGTACATTTGGTTTTCTATTAAAATTTAGAGTTTCAGTCATGAATTGTTTTTATTGTAACAATAAAATATCATAATCTTTGATCAGATGACTGCTCATATAACCTATTGAATATACCAAATTATGCAAGAGAAACAAGTTTGTAAAACCACAATAATACAATTTTATATATACATACATACATACATATATATGTGTATGTATGTATGTATATATTTTTCCCAAGACAGGGTTTCTCTGTAGCTTTGGAGCCTTGTAGACAAGACTGACTTCCAACTCACAGAGTTCTGCTTGCTCTGCCTCCTGAGTGCTGAGATTAAAGGTGTGCACCACAGCCCAGCTCACATTTAAAATTCTTTAAGATAAGACAGAAAATCAAGGTTATGGGAAAGGAAGTCATATGTAAACAATTTAAATAATAACAGATTTATTTTTTCTGAAATATCATGAAGATGACAAGTAAATAAATAAAATGAAAAAAAGCTTAATATATAAATATTTTTAGTCCAGGAAAAGATTTCAGGAGCTTCGTTGCCCAATTCAGATTTGCAACTCTTGTTCTTGATTTTTGAATTCAGTCTTATAGTGTTTTATCTTAGGTTATTTCTTCGAAAAGTGAAATTACTACAATAGAAAACAAAAGGTAATACATTTACATTTTACCTCTTAGATTCTGTAATTTACTGACATTATCAAAAGTGCCACTTTTGTGTTTGTGTTTACCCATTACCACTATGCAACAGCATCTGCCACTTGGTAATTGGCCAGATTTCTCATATCTCATACATTTAGACTGGTTTTTAAAGATGCACTGATTGAGTGGGGTTTTGAACAGCAGTTATCTCATAGCATAGATGGCTCTGTCAGAAGCTTTGGTGCTTCTTGATTCATTGATAGTCACCTCTGACTTCATAAGTTGGAGAGGGTAAACAAGCTATGCTTTTTTTGTTAACTCATGGCTACAGGATTCACACATTACCTCATGTCTTTGTAATATCACTTTAGTGGAACTAGAAATTACACTAATGTTGAAATAAGAGTGATATTAGTACCATTGGTGGAGCATATGAAGCATAACAATAAATTATTGTGATTTGGGGCCAATAATTTTATGAAACTTTATATTTTATATGACTTAAGTTCATTAATTAAAGCAAGCTTAAAAATCTTTCAACCATTCAATACCAGAAATGCCCTTCTACCTCCTGGCTGTAGAGCTATAGGCAGAAGTTTGCACCTGATCAAGATGCTAGACAGGTTCTTCCTTTTTGAAAGTGGAAATGTTGATTGCTTCTATCGTTCATCACCATCTCAACAAGAGAGAATTAAATTTGTTTTTCTTCCACCTTTCAAAATATATTTTATTTAAAGATATATGGATTTATTGTATAAGCTGGTATTTTGAATTTTTAAAAGCCTTAATTTTTATTGACTATTTTCAATAGGATATGTTAAAGTTGTCCTTGGGAGTTTGTATTTTCAATCTTACTAATAATTTTTAGTTCAAATAAATTACCATGACTCTGCCTACTGTCAGTATATTGTGTATGCTTTTTGAAAATTTAAAACAGCTTCAATTAAATTAAGTAATACTTTTTTCATTCACCTTCAACTTCCAATTTAATTACCACCAGGTATAATATTGCAGATACAAACTCAGCTGTCATGCCAAGTAATACTCACCACATCTTATGCTGAAGCAAGTCATTCTTATTCAAATTATGATATGAGAACTTCAAAAAACCACTGAACACTTACAGGTTAATAGTAAATTATTAAAATACAATATAAATAGTAAATAATCATATAATAAATAAATAATAAAATACAATAAAAATAATAGCCAACTAAGTTACTTCCTTCTAATTGGAAACTCAGTTTACCTAAAAGAAAATTGCAACCTAATCCATTTCAGAGACCAGAAAAACATCAAGCCTTCTGTACTAGACTATCAAGAGTAAGAGTCTTTGCTTTGACAAGTTTTTCAACTGCTATTTTGTAGAAAAGGAGACTGGTTTTCTATAGAAATGTTATTAAGTGTATTCATAAAAAGTATGTTATTATGGAATTTAAATAATTTAGGTATTTTTGTTTTTTTGAGAAAAGCTTTTTTGCAATATTGTGTAATTGCTTTCTTATTGTGCCATCTGGATTTATATTTTGAGATTAAAATTTAAAGAACGATGAAAGTTATAATAAACCCCACTGGATATTAATAATTTTAAAGGCTCTATTAAAAAGGTGCTACTTATGGTCAAAACTAAAAAGGGTTTAGAGAAATTAAAAATCTTCAGGACCATTTAAATGCTCTTTTTCTTTATATGGGAGTTTTATTGAGTTAAAGGGACTGGGTGGAAAGAGAGAAAGAGAACTACAGAGAGGAAGAGGAAGAAGAGGCAAGGAGTGCAGCACACAACGCCTGTCTGCCCTCTATTGTCTACCATACAGTTAGCGAGCCTAGGGCAAGGGGCTGGAGATAGAAACACACAAAGTCACAGAGAGTCAGACAGAGACACGGACCTCTAATCACTGGTAAGAAGCCCTTTATTCAACAGCACCATGGAGGCTTATATACCCAACAGTCTAGTGGGCCAACAGGTGAAAACCTTATCCTCTGATCCTCAAGGCCAAGGCAGAGCTGGTAAACAACTTTGACACAGTTTTTAGTAACTCAAATCAGAAGGAAAGTAAAGATCTCTAGCACGGAAGAGCAGCTGGAGGCCAGGACTCCAAATGGTCCCAACAAAGCAGAAGCCTGCTCCTTCAGAAAAGCACCAGGAAAGAGCTTAAATGATCTGAAACATAAATAAAGCTATTCCTTTTTTATATATCTATTGGGATAGTCTATTAAATTTTAAACAAATATTGATCATATAATTTATTTAATGAGACATATTTACTTAGAAATCACTGTCTGTTACCCAGATCCTTGAGTAATGTCTGCCCTTCCAGTCTGATATACATATGACTCCCAGACAGAGATGACCAAGAATCTCTAATATCTTCTGCTAGCTAATCGTTGAGTGAAGATTTTGTTCATATTGCCTTAGAGTATTCAGTCTTTGTCTCAAGATGAAATGTGTGATTATATTATTCAGCTTCTCTCCTTCCTTGAACTCTGATTAACCAAGCTCATTATATTAACATTGATTGTCAAATTTATAGGATGAAGAATTCTATAAAGATAAAGCTCAAGGATAATGTCTGCACCTTATATGTAATTTCTTTTATTTCTTTTTTTATTGGTAGCAATCTTTGTGTCCTGCTCCTGAGCACTGATATTAATCATCCTCTGTCATGTATAATCCCAGATATATAAAATGGCAAGTCAATATCAACCTTCACATTTCTGTCTTTCTTTTTCACCATCAACTCATTTGCTAACGCTGAGAAAGCATTCGCATGTCTTCTCTCCCTTTTGATTATGTCATTACGTAATATTTTTGGATGATTAACTTACTTTCATTTGTGTGGGTTGCATCTGTCTCAGTGCTCATGTAAATCCTCCTGACGTTATCTTTTTTTTTCTGTCGGTGCCTTTCCATGTATATTTGTGCTGCATGACTTTTCTTAAGAATCTGTGAATAAACACCTGTTCAACCAGACAGAACTCAGCTGATATACTAAAAAGTATATATTTTATCAATGTTTGTCCTGTTTCACCAAATAAATTAATCAGGGTTACTTCTATGATCATGGCTAAAGGGATACTTAAATAGATTGGTTAAGAGAGTTGTATCGTTGAAATGTACACCACAGTGTACCCCGTTGATGGTTTCTTAAGATAAACATTCTGGCTTCCTTCCCATTTTCAAGCATCCAAGCACCAAAATTCCTTGGCCCTGTTATACAACTTGTACACTATTTATAAAGGGTATTTTGAATCTTGTAGGCTCCTGAGCGTACTGAATCTTGTGCTTCTTGAGTGTGCTAAGATTTACTACCTTCCTGAGTCTTAAAAGACTTCTTTTTATCCACAGGGCAGAATATTGCAATTTGAAGGAAAAAAATACAAAATTGTCAATTATTTTTGACTGTATTTCATATTAGCTCTATATCATGCAATCCTTAACACCTTGGGATCAATGCTTAGATTATTTTTGAATATAATTATCAATTATAAAAGGATTCAGATGCAGCTTAGAGGAAGAATTAAATCTGTTCTAATGGCCCATTTTAATCAGTAAAATTAGTTGAAAATTGTATGAATTTGCCAATTTTAGGCATGACTTATTTCAGCAAAATTTATAAGGCTTGATAAAATTATTATTAATTCAACATAGTAGAGAATTCTTATTCAGAATGTTACAATTTGATTTGTAGTACTGCTTAATAAATGGCTCGATGAAGGGTTATTTCTATTCATAATAGCTTTTACAATTCTAAATGAATCAAATTCTATTATATTTGCTCATTTGACAATCAAGATTTTAATAATTCTAAATTTACTTATTCTGTTCTGTTGAACATACTATATAATTTAATCAGTGTTAGTACTATTTAGAATTACTGCTAAAGATTTTATTCATAAGCACAACAAACTGTAGTAAGAAAATAATATGAAGGGGAGAAGAAGAACCTGAGGGAACAAGATGGTTGAGTTGGGGCAGGGACAGAGAGGGAGAGAAAGGAAAGAGATATTTTGAGAAAGAAAAAGAGAGAGCCATTATGGGTTTAGGAAGAAATTTGGTGCTAAGGAAACTCGTAGGTATCCACAAGAATGACATCAGTTATGCCTCCTAGGAATAGTTGCAAGGTTGCCTGAACTGAACTTCCCTGTAATCAGATTGATGATTACCCTAATGGTCATCATCGAATCTTCATCCGTTAACTGACAGAAGATGCAGAGATCCACAGCTAAGCACTGGGCCTAACTACCTGAGTTCAGTCTGTAAACATGATTAATAAAAACTCAGAGACAGATATTAGGGTTTAACGCGAAGACCAGAAAAACAAAGCAGCCAGTCACTGACTCATACCTATACCTCAATCCAAAATGGTGATCCTGCCTCCAGGATACCTCAGAATGAGACTGAGGCTGAAAGATGTCTCCTCCCATTTTATAATCCTCTCTTGTTCTGGGATTAAACGTGTGCACCACTACCACCTGCTTTCTATGACAAGCTAGTGTGGCTGCTGGGATTAAAGTTATGCGTCATTGTAGCTTGGTCTGTAAGGCTGGCCAGTGCGACGTTTAATTTTTCTGATCTTCAGGCAAGCTTTACTTATTAAAATACAAATTAAATGCCACTACGCAAGTCAAAGAGAGGGAGGAGGGATTATATGAGCAAAGGGGTCAAGAGCAAGAAAGGGAAACTCACAGAGGCAGATGACCCAAGCTAGTGGGAGCTCACTGACTCTGGACTAAGAAGTGGGGAAATTGCATAGGATCAAATTAGGTCCTGTGAATGAGGGTGAAAGTTCCGTGTATTAGGCAGTCTCTGGGGTTCCTGGCAGTGGAACCAGGATTTACTCCTAGTACATGAACTGGCTTGTTAGAGCAATCCCTATGGTGGGATATCTTGTTCAGCCTACGGGGGGAGGGACGTGGTCCTGCATCAACTTGATTGGTTAGACTTTGTGGACTTCCCATGACAGGCCTTATTCTTTTCTGAGAAGTGGATGGGGAGTTGGGTCAGGGAAAGGTGGGGGAGGGAGCAGGAGGAGGTGAGGGAGCTGTGGTTGATACGTAAAATGAAAAAAATAAATAAACAAAAAATTTAAAAAGAAAGAAAATAATATGAAAAACTAGTTTAAGAAGTATACCTTAAACTATGTGTAAATCTGCATTTATGAAAATATTTTTATGTGAAATGTTTATTTATTTTAGCTATGAATTTCTTTATATTATAATTTAGAGATATAAAGAGAACACTTTTTTGTGGACATAGAGATGAAGCCAATAGACTTGTGAAGCCTAGGCCATTATACTACCACTAAGAAATACCCACAAACTCAGAATCCTTTATCATTATTATAGTCCACTTAATGGCCTAACTTTCTTCACTTTTCTAGTTCGTCCCTCACAAGAGAACACACTCATATGAATGAACAAAGTCAAATACTGTCAAAATACTGCAGAGCTATCACTTACATAATTTATGTATATCCAGGGTTTATAATGTAATGTATTAGTGTACTTATTCATAAGATGAGTTTTATAATCAAGCAATCTAAAATGTTCCTCATCTTACCTATTTTATTTTTGTAATAATAGTTTAAATGTAATCTGTTAGTAAATTTCAAATGTACAATATTTTATAAGTTGATCATAGTAATCAGCCTATCATTTTTCCAGAACATATTTCAGTCACTTCACGTTAAACAGTTTCATTAGCATCTTCCCTTTATCCTCAATAATCACCTTTTTGTAATTACTGTTATACTTTCTTATCTTGTGCTTTATTTATTTATTTATTATTAATTTCATTTTATATTCCAACCACATTTTTTTCTTCCCACGCCTCCTCACATCTCCCCATTTATCCCCCAGCCCACTCCTCCTATCTGCTCCTACTAATGGGTAAGGGTTCCCATAGATATTCAACAGTGTCTAGCACATTAATGTGGGGCACAACTAGGCCCCTCCCCCTCCATTAAGGATGAGTATAGCATCTCTAGACATGGAATGGACTCCAACAAACTAGCTCATGCATCATGGATAGATCCAACTACAAAGAATAATACTGTATCTCACACATGAATCATGTCATCGAATTGTCATTGACTTGGAAACATTCCACCAAAAAGTTACTGAGGATTTAGAGTCCTTATATGTTACCTCTTAGTACTTTTAACCTCCTTAGAGTATGTGGGATATTACAGACACATTCTCATAATTGTGTTTCCACACAAATTAAACAAACACAAAGTATCTCAACATTATTATAATAAGTTTCCAAAATGTTAGCAGGTGTTTTAGAAATAGATATTATTCTTCATGAAGACACTGTCAGCAGGAAGAGATGAAAAATGTTCTTCCTTGATAAGACAGATGTAAGTATTAATTTGAGATCTCAGAATAAAATACAGTAAAATATTAAAATGTGTGCTTAAATTGTTACAAATATGATCGCAAGGTGGTCCACAGTTAAAGGTATTTACTGTTTAGTTTGATAACCTAAGTTTAAATGTTCACATGGCTGAAGGAGAGAATGGACTCCTTCAGGTCCTGAATTTCACACAAGGACTATAGCATGTACCCTCTCCCTGCCATGAAACAAACACGCAAACAAACAGGTAAATAAAAGCAATTTTAAGTACATAAAATGATAAATATAACTATGCAGTTTTCATTTATTGTGCAGTCTACAAATAGATGGAAAAGCTCTGTTTTGTATGTAATTTACTGAAAATACTTTTCTCATGTAATTTGCATGTTTGTCATTAATATATTACAATATTCTATCGGCTAGCCCCTTGTTATGCAGCTTTAGGATTGCTGTAGGAACTCCTTCAGCCCATAGCCTTGAAGATATCAGTCCATTTTGGGTGTGGTCTTAGGTACCATCAATCCAGATGAAAAGCATGCATGAATCTCTTTGCTGCTGAATTCAGTTCCAGTTCCCAGAGCATGAAGAAAACTGTGGATCACTACTCTTACTGTGAGTTCATCATCAAGTAAATAAACCTCTTGTGATACTCCATTCTGGGCTATTGTGGAACTCTTTGATATGCCAATATAGGATGCCATTTCCTGTGTTATCTATGAATATATATATGGATAACATTCAGCTTTTCTTTTTGGCCATCCTTTTTATACAGAGAATCAGCGGTGCAAATATTTAGGAACTAATCTTAATTTACTTTATAGAATGCCTTTTGTCTTCCTTTGCCATCCTGTAATAATTGCAGCAAGAAAGGAGGTAATAATCTCTCCTTTTGACAATTGTAGAAAAATGTTAAATGCTGTTGATAATAAGATTCTATATTAGCTATTTCTAGAATTACATGTCTAGCTCAGATATCTTCTTAGAACTAATTATCTAACAACCATTTTACTCAGTGAAGTGATCATGTTTTAAAAAGGCATTTATCTGCTTTTTCCATGTTCAAATAGGTGGAAGAAAATATTATATATAATATATATATATATTCACACAGAGGTAAAGTGCTGCTAAAAATCAGGTGTCATCTTGTCACCTTCTTCCTTGTTCTGTGATCTCAGAAACATTTATGTAGTAGTATTCTAGGGGTCCAAAAAAAATCTTCTCTTTTTTCTTTACAAAATTCTCTGTACTGAAAAGAAGAGATTTTACAGTTTATTATCTTTGAAATACTGAAATGATGACATTTATTTAGTACTGTTAAGTTTGATCTCACCTCTCTGGCCTAGTATATTCTGCTGTGAAGTCACTTCATAAAGACTGAGTACCGCAAGCAGAATTATAATTATTAAGAAATCACTTTCATTACTTGTCATATACTATTCTGGAGTTGACAGGATCCTGGAACTTTGATCTTCATAGTGTATATTTTATCAATGGTGCTAAAGATCAGGAAGTCGAAAGGCAATAGGACGTTCAGGAAAGAAAATGTTCCAGTCTATGTCACAGGATGCTAGATCACTCTGAACCTAAACTAAATCCAGGATTTCAGGGAAGCAATTATGTTTTCAGAACTTTGATTTTCAGTTGCATAGTTTATAATAAAAGTTGAACTTTGGGAATGGAAACAGATGGAAGCCTGGTTGATAGGCTCTTCTTATTCTAACATTCCACAGTCAATTCTACAGATTCTGATGGGCTTGCAGAGCTGTAAGAAGCAACATATATTATGATGTAAATGCCATCATTATGACATATGCTTAAACTTCTGCTGAGAAATAAATAAAATATCTTGAGATGCCTGCTGTTTATCCCAGCTGTTTATTTCTCACAGCACATAAATGGAAAAGTCACACAGTTTAGCATTTATGTACCAAAGCATTTGGAAATAATTAAAATTCCTTCAGAGAGTACTTTCTTTTTACTCGGAATTAGAACTTGTAATTTCCCAAAGAAAGGGCAAAATGAAGCATTAACCGAGCTTAAATTAAATGCATTTGTTTTTCTTAATTCTTGATCTTGCTAGACTTTTACCATTTTTGTTCCAATTATCTACTGGTTTAATAAATAACCTATGAGAACATCTGAAAAAAAAAAGTATGTGCTGCCTTATTTACTTGCCAGCCTTGTTTACCATTGGAGACATAATTACCTTTTGGAAAGTCTCTGGTGTATGAACTGGTTTGATTGCAAAGGTCCTGACTTGAGCTGACATTAATGTCACAAACAAGGGAGAAGGAAGGAAGATAGAGTTCCTGTATTAACACATGTTCTAGTATCTTAATACAAGTTAACACGTACTACAATTTTAATCTAATAAATATATTTATATATGAGTATTTAAATACTAACTGCTTTTCATAATTGTAATATACCTTTATGGTTGTTGCATAAATATTCTATTTTGTTTAATAGTCATTTTTTTAATCTACTATAAGGAACAGTGTAACAGTATGTTTAAGTTTGTTGGTATGCAGGGGTTTAATGGGCCAATAGATTTTTTTTCTGTCTCTGCACAGCAATTACCATCTAGCATTAGAACAGAAAACTTCTATCACGATTGTGGCTATGCAAATTTTTTTAATTTCACATTTCAAAATACAGTTATTAGTTTGATGTTTTTCTGATTGTTAGCATTATTTGCAGGGAAATGATTTGAGAATCTCACTAAATTTTTATTCATAGGCAATTAATACAATCTAATAATCAAGGCAGGCCAAATTCTGAATAAAGAGATCTAAAATATTATTTTCGTAGCGTTTACTAGCAAATTAATCCAGAATGGAACCCCAATGTTTTATATACTTTTATCATCCAATTAAAATGGGACATGTATTAATCTATATGTATGTACATGTATAATCTATAGTTATTCATTTTCTCATAGAAGGCAAGTAAGCAGATTCTGATATTCGTAATGACAAAGGAAAATGTTTTACTAGCAAACTTGTTTGTTATTCTTGTACATGTTTGTGTGCTTACCATGTATCCATAAAATGTAAAATTTGTGTGAAGAAAAAATAGTTATTTAAGTTCAATAATGCACATACTTAAGAGACTAATCCTTTGGATCACACAGTTATATAGCACTCAAGTTTTCAAAGAAGTAGTGTACTCTTAAAGAGTGATTGGTTTGTTAGTTTATTCTGTTCTTTTCCTTTAAAACAGTGTGAAACTACTGTGAAATATGTTTTATGAGCAAACAGTTCACTTGTATCCATCATTCAGTTGACCATCTTCATTTTTATGGTTTTCAAAATGTGTTGCAATTAAGTTAATCATATTAACAGCTAAAGAATTGTTCATTATCTAAATTTCTAAAGGTCAATATTGTGAACATTAGGATTAGTAAGACTGTTAGAATTTTGAAATAACTTCATTTCAAGAGTACTGGGAAAACTAAATTTATATCCACTCTCAACAGAAGATTGAGACTGAATCACTTATTATCATAAGTATACTTAAAATAGCTCTAGAATTTATAGTGTAATCATGAATGTATTCATTATTTCCATGTTAAGAAAAGCAGTAAAATTCTCCACAAATTTTGTCACTGCATTTAAAATGGATTCTCATATTTGGTGAAATAACATTGTCTAAATTTAAGTACTTGTTTTAACTTAAGAAACTAGAATTTTCAATTTACCCTAAGATTGATTGTTTTAATTTACTGCCTAATTATTATTATATCACACATAAAATAATAAAATTAATTTTACACCACATTTTCATGGTTTCAGGAAATATATTTTCCAAAGTTAGAAGTCATTAAAAAGAGAAGAAGTAAATATAAATGATTGCAGTCTGTTCAAGCTATCTCAGGTATAAAGGACTAATTTAGTAAAATGACCTTAGGAAGTATTGTATACTTATAATCTGATAATTACATTGAGAAGTTTCCACTGAGATTATTCCTTTTTTTAAGCATTCATTGAACATGCTCTTTCCTCCATTCACAGAATTCATTTTGTTTTCCACACTTGCTTTTGCCTAATCAATAGGAAGAATGTATCCAACATGATCCAGCTTTAAACATAATTGGCATTAAAATAAAAAACAATGCTTCACAGAATGAATTTCTTCTTGTGCCTTGAATTTGATTCAGTGTAGTTTTATCCATCCTGGACTCATGAGAAATTTCCTATATCATACAAAAAGTTCTAACTCTGAAGCAAGCATTCTTGTGTTTCAGTTTGGACCCTGATAGAAACTTGTCAGGGATACTGCCTGTGTAATCTGGTGTGCGCTTGCTTCAACTATCTTTTCTTTATCATTCTCTTCTTCAAGTGGTGTACCACTTTACCAAAGTAAGAAAAGTATTTGAATCATTACTTAGGAGACTCACATTCTTAGCTACAAACCTAAGGAAAAGAGTGCCTGATCCCTGTATCCACGGTCAAACTATTTTAAGTGGCAGTATTTCAAAGACAAAGTTTCTCCTTTCATGTAGCCCCCTTGTAAGATGGGATCATGCCACCACTATTGCCTTTAAGAGTCTATAATGAATTTGTAAGAAAACCAGTCTTTTCTTTTTTCAATATTTTTGTTAATAATTCAAGATTTTATCTAGTGCATAAATTTAAGTGTGACAAATGTAAAATCAATACACTAAAAACATGACACTAGTTAAGAAATAATGGAATGAAAATATCAGAGTACTTGAGGAGACATAGAGTTAATGTTAGGTTGGAAACATGACAAAAAAAATCCAAGACCATCTATAATAACCCACAAGTTCCTCTTGGCTAAAAACTATTGTCTTTTTTACATACTAAAATCATGTACAAGATCTTAAACCTTTCACCAAACTCTGATTCTAGCTGACATTCTAAATGCAGAAGTTGAGCATTTAATTCACAACTCCTTGAAGATCTTTGGTTACACACTTTAATAGCAGGGCTCCTTGATTTTGATAGATACATCTGCAGAAATGACGATATCTGCTATGCTGTCGATATGAAGTATCCCTCATAAGGTCCTCTTCCGAAATCTTGTCTCCATCCTGTTGATACTCTTTTACAACATGTCAATTCTTCCAAGTACATTGGACCTTGGTACCTTGGTTTTAGACCATTCTTCTTACATTCCACATCCATTCACCTTGAGAAAGTGCTCCACCATCCATTTTTCACTATGATGGGCTCAAAGTTCTTGATAATTTGAGCTAAAATAAAACTTTTCTCCTTTAAGTTGCTCTTTTAGGTAATTTTGTCACTGTAACCAAACATACTACTGACGTAACATCTAATATGTAAATCTGATTCTATGGTACATTTTTACCTGGAGCTACTTTATCAAATTCTACAAACTTGGAGACCAACAAAATAAATGCATTTTCCATATTTGCTAATTTGAAAAGTCTGAATTTTGGCAAGACTGTTGCCCTCAAGGGCCCTAGAGAAAATAAGTTTTTTGCTTCTTGGAGTTTTTTATAGCTGTTCTCGTTTTTTTTTTGTATCATTTTGCCTAATCCCATCACCTTTGTCACTATGTGTGTTTTTAATCATTTTCATGTGCCTCTTGCTTGTAGAAAAATATGTGATGACATTTACGACACTCCTCATTAAGCCAGCGTGAAGTTCTTCCCAGAATCTTTGCTTAATTACCCAACTGATAGAAAAGATGACCATTAACTTATAACATATAAAATAGTATTTACATATTATTGAAAGAAATAGTGAATTTATTCTTTTTGGAAACATCAGTCATGTATGTACAGACATGGAAAGTAGTTCTGTAGTTTGGAGTCTTTTATGAAAAGATGGGCAGTGAGGCAAATACACATTGCAAACATGGATTCATAGCAGGTTTGAAATAAATTCAGGCACATTTCTCCACCACGAGAAAAGTCTAGGAAGTTAATTAGGAAAAGTCTTATGCTCTTAAGATTGGTCCATTTAGGTTATTTCTTCTAAACGCTGGGTTTTTGAGTATTACCAAAAACTTATTTTTATTATTATTTGGCAAAGTAAAAGTTAGTTGCTTTAGCTAACAAATTGTATCAATCCTGATTTTATCTTAAAGTGATCTAAGGACTTTAATTTTAGGTGTTTTTATCTTTTATCTTTTTGGGTCTTTTGAACACTGCATAGACTTATTAGACTTAAGCAATATTAGCGTCCAGAGTTGTACACAGCAGTCATAACTATATACTAGTGATTCTGGGTCAGGGGTTTCTTGAATTGTGGCTAACCTCAGCTACGTAATGAGATACGTTCAAAAGAAAAAAATGTGTTGAAGTGAAATATGGTAACACATTAAATGCAGCAATGAAGTCAGCAGAAAAGAGAAAGTTGTGAGTATACAACAGTAACATGTTGTCTTTGCGAACTTCCTAAATCACAACCAAGTTCCCAGTGAGGAACTTATGGTTGCTAAAGTCAGCAGGTCTAGTAGCAAGAAGGCTAGGATAGCTGTCGAGGATGGGAAAAGAAGAACAAGGTGAAAACTTCCTATGTCACCAGAATCACTTATAATGATCTCCGGTGAGGAAGTACTGCTGTTTCAAATCCACACTTTGTATATCACTTTTTTTTTATTTATTCTAAAGAGAAAGACTTCCAGAAAAATTTCACTTTGTTGTGTCAAAAAGAACACAGTTAAATTTCAGTTAGAATGGAGAGAACAGATGCCATTCAAGAACTCCTGACAGGACCAGAAAGGCTGAGATGTTTTTGTGCATCTGATTGGTGTCTTAAAGGGAGAGAGTGAAGTGGATAGACCTCGTTAGAGTTACAGAAGGGAAAGACTACAAAGGATGGTCACTAGAAGTGTGCTAACTACACCGCTGGCTGACATCTGTCAAACTGAGGATTCTCTCCTCTCACCTGCTGGACAGAGAACCTACCCATGCTGATGATTACACTTAAAAGAATGACTTTCAAGTTCTCAGAAGGTATTCGTCTGCGTTGCGAGAAATTCATGTCTATGATTACAAACTTTTCTTTAGTAAATGTTCTGAAGAAAAAGTAGTAAAGGGTGGATCACTGAGTTTTGTCTACAGCAAAGAGTAAAGTTCCCTGATAGCATCAGCATTGAACTTTCTCAGCCACATACCTAAATGGGGGAATGAAGTTATCCTTAAAATATGACCTTAAGATAGTATAAACCATATTAGCTTGTGTATGATCCAAGCACAGAAACTTGAGTGGATTTCTTGCATGCAAAGGAAGCTGTAGAAATTAAGCAAAATGTAAAGAACATAAACTGTTACAATAAATCTAGGAGAGTTAATTTAAGATATTACTCTATGAGTTACTAGTATTATCATTTCTTCTGAGGTACTATAGTTGGAACCCATGGCCTCTGAAATGTTCAGCAGGTAAGTAATATGATCACATGTCCATTCACATTTTTTTCATTCTTTCTGTCTCTCTTTATTCATTTATTATCTATAACTCATCTATTCCCCATATCTCTGTGTCTTCATATCTATCATCACTCTCATCTGTCTGTCTGTCTATCTATCTATCTATCTATCTATCTATCTATCT
>LOEQ01007006.1:0-12428 GCA_001685075.1 Bramus lutescens | reverse complement strand
AACTGTGTTTGATTTTATAAAGTATACAACAGTGATCTCCTATTTTGGTGTCAGTTTTTCAATAAAATTTTAATTATAGAAAAATGTAAATGATGCCTGAAAATGGTTGTAGATTATGAAGGTGGGAAAGTGAGACATTATTAAAACTCCACCCACACTCTACTTATATATGACAAATAACTCTGGCCTAGTGATATACTCTATGGTGACAATAGATAAAAAAACATACAGAATATTGAAAGAGTTAATAAAATTGTTCCTAATCATTCATACAAAGACTAAATAAGTATAATAAGCACTAACTCACTATCACTACCGTATTTGTGATTAACAATGTTATATTTATCAAAATATTAAGTTGCACTTCTTTCTTAAAGGTTCTATGACTGTCATAAAGGACCACGAGCAAAAGCACACTGCGGAAGAAAAAGGTTTATTTCAGTTACAGCGTGTAGTTCATCATTCACAGAAGTTATGAAGGAACTCAGCATAGCAACTGGAGCAGAGGCTGTGGAGGAGTGCTACTTCCTAGCTTGATTTCTATGACTTGCTCAGCCTGCCTTCTATTAACACCCAGGAACACCATCTCAAAGTAGAAATGCCCTCTTTAAATGCTGAGGACACATCTGCATCAGTGAAGAATCAAGAAAATCCATAATAGTCTTGTTGTCCCAATTAGGTGGGGGAATTTCTCAATTGAAGTTTCCTCTTTACAAATGACTCGAGCTTGTTTAAAAATGACTTCATGTGTGTATAAATCTTCAATAGAGCTTCATAAAAAGAATAGAGAAGTTGTCTAGAAATATTGATTTAATTGTAATTGGAATAAAAGATAAAATCATGATCATAAGAAAAGGCAAGGACTTTTTAATGTTTACATAGTCCACTACAGTTACTAATGAATCTTGAATCTTGCTTTGATAGCACTTTCTTTCAAAGCAGTCACTGACCCTTTGGCTGTCTTTTCTTTGCTAGATCACCTCATATATTATCTCTATTTAACCTCTCAAAGACTTTATTACAGTCTCTATAATGCTATTCCTTTTGATTTACACTGTAGACTGTGATCATACACATTAGAGTTAGCATGGTATCTTCAAGTGCCTAAGACATCCCTAAAAAAAAAAAAGACCAGAAAGTCATACAAGGTTATGAGAAAAATAATGAGTTTGAACTAAGAAAATAGAAGAATATTTCTAAAAATATATAATAGTCTTAGAGTTTTATGCAGAACTACGGATGAAGGGGAGAGCTGTGGTAGGAAGGAAAAGTCTAATTAAATTATTCATCTTATACCTAGAGTAATTATGGAAGGAATAAAACCTTGCAGGGAGCTGCTCACTGCTGTCAGTTTCACCAAGCTTCAAAATAAGTGTGAGCACAGTTCAATCAAAACTTGTGTAATTAAGTTAAAATGAAATATTAATAGCAAGTCTGGAAGTGCCAGATTCACTGATTGGAGTTGGAGAGCTCAGTAGAAGTTTGAGAAAACTAATGAGAGAGCTGCAGAGGAAGTAGAGAAGTATGACCCTGAGTGTTAGATAGATAGATANNNATAGATAGATAGATAGATAGATAGATAGATAGATAGATAGATAGATAGTACTGAATCCAGTGACATTGCCCAGAGTCACATGAAAATTGCTTTTGTACATTTATTCACCTTTATTTTTATGTGAATTTTCAAGAAAACATGCAATATGTATATAAAACCAGGCAGTATAACATTACCACCTTCAGAGTTGGAGAGAACACAGTTCCCTAAAACTCCAGTACTATCTTACCATGTCACACCAGTTTAAGTGCAGGACTGTTAACTGGAGAAAAAGAATTGACTACAAGGTATTATAGGAAAGATATTTGTTTTCTATTGAAAAATATACAAAGTTAATGTCACCAAAAGTAGATCCTGATGGGACATATTCAATAATCAGAGGAAGATTGCCACTTTTGTCCAGAAAGTTAGGGGGTCTTCTTTTTTGTTTTGTCTCTGTTATGATGTTATATGTAGTCACTTTGGGAAACTTCCAGTGACCTGAGTTTCCAATTGTTCTCAACTATTCAACTCCCACTTTCGTGACTCAGCTTTTACTTTGGATGAAACTGTGTGGGGAAAAAAAAAAGCCCTTCACCTTCAACCGGTGCACTGGGATTACTGTTCCAATTATCCCACAGTTAATCTGTGTGTTAAGAAACGGCCTTCCATCAATATGTTCCTGTCTAAAACCATAATACTGAAATAATACTGAAAGTATCATTTCCCAAAGCAAAGGGAAAACTACAGTCCTATTGGAGGATAAGATAAAGTTCACATAACAAGAGTACAATTTCAACAGTCATGTTTAGCTTACAGCTTTAGGGTAATTAGTAGAGATACCCAGGAACCAAAATGATATTGTCTCCATGTCTCCAGTTTTATATTTTTATTAAGGTTTTGAAAAATGTTTACTAGTGATGTAGAAAAAATTCATTTCTTAAGACAAATGTAATATTTAAATATAATAGACTTTACCATAAAGTTCTTGTAGGTAGTTTTCCTGTTCAATCTTTTCAGTGTATCATTCATTCAATGCGATCCTTATTTTTTCTCCTATGAAATTTTATATGACTCACCATCTATATTTTTTCTATAATTTCATACATGAGTTTACTGTTTTTAGATTTTTGGATAGTATATATTCTGTAATATATAAAATGTATCACTTAATATATATAAACTAAATCCCAATATTGTTATTACCCACAAATCTCATAGTTATTTACCAAGGACTTTAATTTCATGGAATGTTTTTCTATTAAAAAGTTTGACTCATGCACTGTATCTAGAGAAATGATTTTGGAGACAGCAGGAGTAGCCAAAATAGACTAAATTATTGTTTTAGGTTTAGTGTTCACACAGCACGCTTTACTTTAATTGATTACTCTGAGACCTAACTTAGATTAGCAATGTATGTACTTATGGAAGAAAATTAATTTTCAGTAAAATACCCTTTGCGTCATTGTAGAAAGTTAATCTTAGTGAAAAGGCCATCATTTGAATAAGCTTTTAAGGCTACTTTGATAATAGGAACATATGCTTGGTTTAAGATCTTATAAATGCAAAGAACAGGATAAGCTGAAATTATTTAACAAAATAACAATAATTAGGAATAAATTATATTGTATTTATGTTCTACAAGTAAATTATACTGTAAAAAGTTAAAAATGAATAAAAATTGCTGTATGCTGGAAAGGTAATTTTTATGGTATGAATGAAGTCAAATTGTGCCAGTAAACATCATAGAATGAATAAATACAACACGGTTGGTCTGCAAATTTTTCCAATGAGAATTAGTGTTAATTTATTTTACATTTAGATATTTTTAACACAAATAGTATTGCATCAACATCATCATTATCAATATCCTGACTTCCATAAAAGAAACGTTTTAGAACAGTACATATATAAATATAAATAAAAATGAGTATTATCATATCACAAATATCACTTAGAATACAAATACAGCTGGTTGTGTGACTAAGAAACACCACAATAAGTTTATATTAGCATAGTAACACTACAGATAAAAAGAGCCACTATTTTTACAGAACATCTCATTTAGCTCTGAAGCAAACTTTTCTTAAATATAATAGTGTATAGTTGTTCTACATAAATTGCATTCTATATAAAATAGAATCCTTCTGGACATTATATGGCCCAGTGTGTAACACTTACAGGGGCTGTTAGCATTTTGAAGCTTTGTTTGTATCTTTCACTCTGGCCTTTTCTACAATAAATGCTAATGCTAAACAATCGATGCCTGGGAAGTAAAACAACCAGACTGCTTCACTTCTTTCAAGTTCAGTTAGAGCTCAGATGGACAATATGAACAATAGCACACAATAGTATAAAGTACAAGGAATGACAACATCAGAAGCTTCCATTGTTGTTACACCAGCCTTCTGTTTACAGGAGTTTATGTGTAGAAAACCTCTATTACTGCCATTTTATAATTCTCAGAAATTCAGTACAGAAGCCCAAGCAATTTCTCTTTCTACTATGATGCTGTGCAAGTTGTATAACAAATATCATGTACCCAGAGGTACGGACTGTGTCAAACCTGTTATGTACCCAATATTATTATGTGCTCTGTTGAAGTGAGATCTTATTACATGCAAAGATGTGGAAAACTGTCATATTTGTGTCAAAAAGACAGTTGCTATCATATTTGCTGCTCATGTGCTTAAATAAGTCATTCTACTCAAGAATGTTTGGTGACAACTAGTGTCTTCTCTTGAAACCTTCACTAAACCCATGGCTTTTTACTAATTTAGTTTGACTCAGATACAGGTAAATAAAGCCTTCTGTGTTTTATGAAAGCAACGAAAAAAGTCAAAACCAGAATTCTTTAACTGAAGCTTTAATTAATTAAATAAGTGAATAGAAAAATTTAAAATTACACAGATGTTGAAAGGGACAATTAACGAATCAGAGCTAATAGAAATAATGTTACTCCAATCCCTCCCTCACCCCATCATCAATACTTTTAACTCTTTTATTGAATTAAATTTTGCCTAAATTCAGGAAAGCAACTTTTTTTACTCATGCTAGCCACTGAATTGCAAATTTCTTCCATACAGACCTTCCTACCGAATCAAGTTAACATAAACCATTACCAGTCTCTCTTTTGCTTTCTGAAAATGGTTCCCCATAATCACTACATAAAGAAAATATGAAATTAAAATCCCACCTAGCAAGATAAAACTATTCAGCACAGAGTTAATAATCTACATACTTCTCTAAAAAGATAAATAAAAATCACTGAGCAACATTTATTATTCATTTAATATCATAGCTTAATTATTTCATATATTATTCTTATGTAAAGGATTATATGTGATTAGCACACCTTAATTTTAACAATAAGTGGGTATCAAAGTGAATAAAACATAGTAACTTCTGCATATATTCATAGGTACAAATATACAAATTACAAATAATGAAGAAAGAGCATTATGATGACTCAGACTGTTTGTCACTAATATAACACAGTGCTCAACCCACACAATGAAAAAAGGAGATAATTGACTCCTTAAAATTGTCCCCTGCACTATATACACATGTGTTATATACACATTAATATGCATAATATAATATAATAACAAAGAATTCCAATAAACAAAATTTGAAAAATAAAAATAATAATACATTAAGAAATATATGACAAAAGTAATCCTCATTCTGTAATTTGGAGCTTGATAGTATAAAGGTATAAGCACCATGTTTTCTTTGCCTGGTCCTTTTCCCTGTCCTTTACAGGTAAACTAGGAATCATTGTTTTTTCACTGAGTCATATGGCTCAAGTCTTAATTCCTAAAGCATGTGCACAATTAATAGTCCTGTGTGGATATGATTCCTGTAGTAATGATGTTAAAAATATTCTAAGCCTTTTAGTAATGAAAGGTCCAACTTTTCCTCATAAGTAAGCATCAGTCTCTACGCCAACAATGTCCTTCCCTGTTTTTCTGTTGAGAAGCAAACTCAGGAAGAAGGAATACTATTTGTCTAGGTAGCAATCCCAACTGACATTACAATAGCATTACAATTTCATCTTCTGCTTGTACTGTTCCTCTCATTTGTACTAAAACATCTATGTGAACAAAACAGAAATCTGCATGTAAATATTCAGTAATGCTCCCACTAAAGTGTCACAGGTGTGTGATGCCAGTATATCCAATCTACTGTTTCCAGATTTCTATAAGAAACATATCAACATTTGCTGTTCTTTAACCCATCTTACATAACCAAACAAATCTTACATTTAGTAAATGTGTCTAGTTTTGCTTTCTCAAATACTTTTCTTAGATTTGGTAGTATATACTTTATTCTATATTTATTGTCATATTCATAAAGATACTTTAAGAATACCTTTATTAGGTATTATTAATGTATTTTTGAAAATTATTTAATATTTAAATGTATAAATTAATGAATAACTTCACAAATAATCATTCATTCTTAAACATTAATAGAACTCCTCCATCAAATAAATAAGACATGAAAATTATTTACATCATACAGCAATAGCATATACAAACCTAAATATGCATCTTTTTTATATAATCTGTAATTTATTAGAACATTTTATAGCTTGATTTGATGAACATGAAAATTATAAAGAAAATTTACTAACAATAAAAAGCACAAAACTGTCAAAAATATTTATACAATATTATATTATATATCATTTCCTACAAATAATGATGAATTGTAAATTACATGGCCTGAGAAATGTACTGTCATTTACCACCGTCTTCCTTCAAGGCTTTTAACACTGCAGAAAAATAAGCCAGACAAAAGAAGAAATAACACAAAATTAACATCTAATGGAATGGCCTGTTTTAGAATAAAGATTTTCTTTGAATAGGAATACTGAAAAATAGAGGCCATTCAGTTTGAAGGAGAGCAAGGACAGATATTAGGAAAGTTTTTGAGGGAGAAAAGGGAAGGAGAAATTGTGAAATTGTACTATGATGTCAAAATGAAAGAAATATATTTTGGCAAATAAGTTAGACACATACCACTGTGTCAGAGGACCTGGGTTTGCTTTCCAGGACAGTTGATGATTAACACGCATTCATAATTCTGTTTCTAGGAGATCTGATTCCATTTTCTGATATGGATGGGTACCAGGCACACATGTGGTACACATTCATACATTTTGCCCAAACAATCATATGCATAAAATAAACAAAAATCTAAAGAATTTGAGCTCATAAATATAAATGAGAAAAATATTTGAGGAAAAAATATTTATGCACTCTTCTGAGACTTGGTAGAATAAACATTATTTTATTTTTGTCATATTCATAATTATCATTTTAAAAGAACTTTATTAGGTATTATCAATGATTTCCATTAAAATTGTTGAATATTTAAATGAATAAATTAATGAACAATTTTTGAAATAAGAATAATTCATTGTTAAACACTTATAGAACTACTCCATAAAACGAGGCATGACAATTAGTTACAGCACATAACAATAGCATATACGAACCTAAATACATACACATACAATATGATTATATATATATATATAATTTTAAGTAGGAATATAATGTTTGTTTTGAAAACAGAGCATAAAGTTACATCTGTGTTGATTCTGACTATATATATATAGGGCTTAAAATTGTACAAAGATGAGTCTGATAGAGTTGAGGCATAATTATTGAAATTTTTAGATCTTAGAGCACAAAAATATTACATAACATAAAAGAGGAAATTTATTCAAAGAATATAAATTGCTTTGAATTTTTAGCTGAAAATATGCATCCTTCATATTTTCATGATCAATCAAGAATATAAAAGTAGAATTAGACAGAAAGTATAACATAAAGTAAATATGAAGGCTATAGCACATGGTTAAGAAATATAGGAATGTGTATAATATATAAATTGCAGTGTCCCAGGTGACTAGAATGCATGACTTGGCTCCTAGCGAGAAAATATGACTGTAGACAACGCAGAGGTCAAGGCAGATGGACTAGAGTTTAAGGCTGTGTCTGTATATTTCTGGCAACATGATTTTGTCTGTGGAATCCATCTAATGGTGAATGGACAGTACAGATGTCCTCTAAACTCCACATAGATGCTTTAGCTCAAGCCTCCTCTTATGCACATGAACATGCACACACACACACACACACATCTCCAATACACACAATATCAATAATGATGATTTATTGAAATGAAAACATAGCACAGAAGTGCTTTTATAGAAAACAGCCACTTATCATAGTGCTAATAGAAAATGGTAAAGGACTAAACAAATTCACTGTTTTCCACTTCTGCTCTCATGCCCCCTTAAAGAGAATAATAGAAACTCACTTTTTCCTGGAGGGACTGTGGCTATAGTTTACCACATCATCGAATCCACTGAGGTTCCAAAAGGTGAGAAGTTTAAACTGGAACCTATTTCCTTAACAAAATCTCAGAAGAAATAACAGTTTTTATTCATTTATAGTAAGATTTGAACTTATTTTAATGCAGAATAAATAATATAATGCAATGTTGTTGGACTCAAGGCCCACAGAATTTGCTCGAATGTTTTTCCCCCAGGAACTCCTCACTCTCACATGAGTTTCAGATCCTGGAGACCAGATGCGTCCTTCTGTCACCAGAAGAAAATAGAGCAGCAGGGACCAAGAATCATACTCGTCCTGCTGTGCTCTCAAAGCATTTTATTAAACTTAGTATAATAAATACATGGACACATAGTAATCACATAAACATAACATATTATCAGCCACTGGAAGAGTGCTTATAAACAATAACCACAAAGAAATAAATAATGCCTGGAGAATGCACTATTCTAAGTATATAGAAGTTCATTTAGTGACAAGAATACAATGTAGAGAAACTCAAGAACATAAGAAAGCTTAAAGCTTGGAAAAACATCTATGGACAAATATCAGCTTTACAAAGTCATTAGAACATTAGATTAGTTTAGAATACAAGTAAGCTGCCAACAAAGGTCACAGCCAAAACTAAGGAGGTATTATGTAATCACATTGTTGTAGCTTGCTCTCTCAGATTGCCAGTTCCAATATCATGACATAGAGACTTATTACTAGTTACAGAAGCTCGACCATAGTTTATGCTTGTTTCTGGCTAGCTTTTTAAATTGAAATTAACCTATTTCTCTTCACCTGTATTTTTCCTTGGGGTTTTGCACCTTTCATTCTGTGTGCACTATTTCCCTGCTTCCTCCATGTCTGGCAGGCTGCCAGCTGCCTGGCTAGCTGATCCCTGGCATCTCTTTTTCTTTCTCACTAATTCTTTTCTCTTGAACCTAGATTCCTCCTCCTATTTATTCTCTGTCTGCCAACCATGCATATCCCTCTGATGACTGACTAATTTCCCATTTAGCTTTTTAATAGACCAATCAGGACTCAGGCAGGAAATGTGCCACACATCTTTATATAGTTAAACAAATTCAGCATAAACAAATGTACCACACCTTTAAATAGTTATAGTAATATTATACAATGCATTGTTAATAAAAATAAATTGCCTGTTTAAAATGTAACATTGAAGAACAGGTATGTAACAATAACATCTAAGCAAGTAGAACTGTGCTACCTATAACCGCAGAACCTCCAAAAATTGGTATCTAAAAGAGACAGACAAGCAATAAAGCTTCTTGAAAATCAATCTGGAGATTTTTTTTCCTGTGGTTCAGGTACTGCTTTAGTAACAAGAACATGTAGATATTTTCAAAATAGCAATTTGGAAAAACTGCACTATATTTAAGTCATGCAAAAACATAGCAAAGGTACATTTATGAGTATAAATTATAAGAGTCATATGTTTTTAATTTTATGTATGACTATGCAAAGCTATACATGTACAATATACAAAAAGAAGTCTTAGTTCAATTACAATTTAGGTAAGCAAAAGATCAATACATATAACCTAATTACCATTGAGTTCTCAATAATGTAAAATAAAGAGATAGATTCAGTTATTTACCTAACCAATATAACTTAAGGAAGAACAAATATATCTGACATATTTTTAACTTCTACTCCATCCGTAAGGTAAGTCAGGAGACGTAACTGAGCAGGAACAGAAGCACAAACTACTGAGATAAACTGCTTATTGGCTCAACTAGCTTGTCAGTCCAGTCCAGGACTACCAGACACTGTGAGGTCAGCCCCGAGTGAGCTTTATCCTTCCACGTCAATTATATAAATCTCCCACAGACATGGCTGCTGGCCAGTCTGATCAATATAGTTCTTCAATTTAGGTTCCCCCTTCTCAGGTGTGGATGGGTTGTGTCAACTCGATGGTTAAAACAAGCAGAAACACCTTGTAGAAAATAAGGTAGAGAAGCTGATTCATACTTCCTAGTTTCATTGTCCATCAAGCAATTTGAGTTTTCACCACAGGGTATATGTTAAAGTCTTCAGCTCCAAAAGAATTGAGAAATGATAAGAACTTGAGACAAGTGAATGAAGTAGGAAGTCTTCACGTCACAGAGAACATGCCACAGGAAAGTTATTGCAGAATTACTTTGCAGCTCCTCTCGTAATCCTGAAATTCTCCCCAAAGAATTACTACAGAACGAACAGTTCCAGTTCCAACTTCCCTCTTTCGTTCTCATTCCCAATTTCACATATCTATGCACCCCATTCATGATGTGGTCATGTGATCACACAAGTATGTTCAAATATTACCTTGATCAGAAGGCGAATAATTCTGGCTAATTGTGTTATGGAATTCAGATCTTCAAATCTACGAGACAATAAAATACTTACGTTTGCAATAAATTGTGTACAGGCATTTTAAAGGAGTATTTCAGATTCAATTGTTACACTTATTTTTTTTAAGATCGAGGTCTAGCATTCTGTTTTATTTCTGGTTTCATGTATGTTTAACAGTGTGTTTGTGAGTAGATTATGAGAAAGCATGACAGAGTAATAGAAATTTATTATATTGGTAGTAAATTATTTAAAATTTACTTTATCTACATGAAGAAAAAATATATAAATAATATTCTGAAAATTATAAATAATAATGTTTAAATTTTATAAATTTAACCAGTCAATCCTAACCTCAAAATTGCACCAATAATTATAGGCCTAAAATGCAATGTTCTTTTCATAGTGGAATAACAGAGGTTCTTCCTGAGCAAATAGCCATGATGCAATCATTCAGTAAGTTATTCTGAAAGTACAAATTTGAATATACTTAAATAGTCTCAATTTTTCTTTTTTGGATATAAAATTCTTTATAGTGCAAATACTTTTTAATTAGATTATTTTTTGAAAAAAAATCACAGTAAAGTGGAACTATCTTTAAAGATAGAAGCCGGAGGTTAAATAATATTTATGCTAAATATGTGTCTCTCAAGAAAGAAAGAAAATTTACTGTAACATGCTTTTGTTTAAATACAGTTATTGGATGGTTGACAATAGTGCTTTGATTGAAAGATCAATCAGATTCTCTCTTCAAGTATGAAATCTGTGAACTTTGTGAGAGAAACAGTGATTCTCTGATGCTTACATCAAAGCATCCAAAGGAAACTAATCCATGTTCTTTCTATTAGAAAAGACTTTCTGCTGTTTTAGACTCGGGACACTTCATAATATTCTAATGAGTACTTGAAAGATGGAAAAAGTATTAAGTTGTGATATATAAGAAAAATACCGACCACTCAAATACTCTTTTCAACACAGAATTGGAAGTGTGAATGGGTAAAGAGGACACCCCAGTGGGTTGGGAATGTGGCAGAGTGCATATCACCTCTTCAAAGGCACCAGATTACTGCTCATTACAAACGGATTTTTGGTTTTGCCACAGTGGAATACACAAAAGGTTTGGAGACTACAATTATATTCGCAGAAAAGACAGACATTTATAGGTTAATTTCATTTATGTCTTTGCTTGCATTGCCACTTTGTTTTATAAAGGGTTTTGCTCTTCTAAGCAAATTATTTGAGATTCCCAACCTTACTAAAGGAAGGAAACTTGTTTATGAAAAGAAGAAATACTTGCCCTGAGAACTATTGCCTCCTAAGCTACGTTAATCAAAACCTTAAAAATATATTTTTAATTCATTTGTGGCAATTGTTTTCCTGTCAGTATCTCCCTGGAGAATAAAAAACTGTATTGTTTGCCAAGCTGTTAGTGAAGCATCAGGCAGCTTTGCTCAAGCAGCAAATGCAAGGAGTGATTTTGTTGTTTGTGTTTTAGGGGTTTTACTTTTGTATGGTTCCCTCTAATTAAACTGTTGATTTAATTCTTTCGAATAGAAATGGAACTTGAATGATGCTTTAAAACTCACTAGAGTTTAGTCATTTTCAGTACTTAAGAAAACTATTCCTGAAACCATTGCTTATTTGTCACATGTGGTCTTTCCATATCAATTCTGAATTATGAAAGAAATGAGCAGAACTTGTTTTTTAAACTTCCAAGCATGAGGGATATTTAAAAAACGATGAACTCTGTAGACAGAGCCTTGAATCCTAAATTCCAGTTCTTATGTTTGTTGCTTGTTTTACACGAATTTCTTGTCCTCAACATGAGTGTGTATTGTCTTTGTCTTTAAGTCTCTAAATGCATCACCTAAACATGAAGCTGCCTTACTCACAACGCCTACTGTATACCCTAGCTTCATTTTATCCTGAGCTGTCCTAACATTTGTATTTGTAGTATTATCAAGGACCTAGCTTTATCTCAGTGCAGGGCTATACTGGGGTAATGGGCAGTCTTCTGCTCTGCATTTCCCATGACCACTGGCATTATTGTGTACTTCAAAGTTTCCCTACCTTATTTTCTTGGTTTATAAAGAAATGCAGATGTGGGTGGCAATTTCCTTCAAACTGAAAGACTAATGCTAATGCAAGTGTATTAAGTGAGTGTGGGGGGATAATGGAATCTT
>LOEQ01007005.1:38025-49781 GCA_001685075.1 Bramus lutescens | reverse complement strand
GACATACACACAGACAGAATATTGTATACATAATAAATAAATAAATGTTTAAAATGAAGGGTCCATAATGGAGGTACCTGTGTAAGAGAGAACATGACCTTTTAGGGAAGCAGAAATAGAAGTATGTGCTTAGAGGGAGCAGATAGAAGAGAATCTGGGGTCCGAGGTTTCAGGATGTCTGAGCATTAGGGGTGAGGGAAACACTGCAGTGACTATGATGACTAGTGGCCAGAAGGCTTGTCTCAGAGAGGAAACCATTTGCAGTGAGGAAGGAAACAGCAGGTCAAGCCTGAAGGCACAGTGAGGGCACAGACAGAAGTAAAATGTGAGCACAGGAACACGGGAGTCAAGGGTGCAAAAGGGATGTAGAAGGTGTGACGTGTGGGAAGGCCAGGGTTGCCCTGGTGAGGTGTGACATGTGGGAAGGCCAGGGTTGCCCTGGTGAGGTGTGACGTGTGGGAAGGCCAGGGTTGCCCTGGTGAGGTGTGACGTGTGGGAAGGCCAGGGTTGCCCTGGTGAGGTGTGACGTGTAGGAAGGACAGGGTTGACCTGATGAGGTGTGACATGTCGGAAGGCCTGGGGTTGCTCTGTGGATGGAGTGCATCCATGGATGCAGTGTGTTGAGATTTGAGAGTCACAGCATAGAGAAGCTATGTTCATTCTTAATAACCCACAATTGATATTCCCAACTGCTTCCAGGTGAAGCTTTGTGGTGGAGAATTTCAGGGGGTGACAGCTGGAATTAATGTTCAGAGGAATATGCTGTCTGAATGCCTGGAGGAGATCACTTTATGTAAATATGGCGGCCTAGTAACCAATCTGAAGTTATCTCTTTTACAAGTGACCTTGGGTCTCTGAGAGTGATGAAAGAAGCATCCTTGGTACCTGGAACAATTTAATTAGTTCTACCAAACTTATCTTATTAATGTGGAATACAAGTGAAGCAGATGTCTTCCCTGTAAAATGTGGACATGGATGAGCACTTTCATTAGCACACTGATGATGTAACTAGACTGATATTTGAGCCCTTTGGTACAGGGGAAGTCTAACATAAAATCTGCAGTAACGGTTTCCTTAAGATGAGCAGAGGAAGGATGCTGCTGGCCCAGAGCCCCTAAGACAGTCTACACCTAGGTCATTTGAATGGATGCTCAGATCTGGGGCCTTTAAAATATGTGCAAAACATATTTTATGTTTTTATTGTTTTATTGTTTAAAATAAAAAAATATGTACAAAACATGATCTGCCTAAAGACCCAATCCAAACACGTCACCTAAAGAATTTCCAAAGGTCAGACTGACCTGAGCACAGAGGTTTTGAACCTGACTGTACAGATAAGACTCCCCAAACTCTCCCAGGTTCTGCTGAGCTGAGACCACAGGGATGGAAGAGTAGCTAATAATGTTGAGCCTCAGGAATGCAAACCCTGAGTGGAGGATGCCCTGGAGGTTTCCAACATCCCTAGCACCAGTACTCCAGCCTGCAGCTGCTCTTGCTGCAGTGACCTAGATAGTCAGCTTAGATGCTGACTTCAGCCAAGGCACGTCAGTTCCAGACAGAGCTGTTGATTCTGGAAGGCCAGTTAATGCAGGGCCACAGAACTGAAAGATCTTCCTGGGCTGAGAGGATGAGATGACTGTTTCTATTGTGCAGAGGCAACATGGGAGGGTATAGCACAAGATGCATCCAAAACCCGAGTGAACCTCAGCCCTATGCTGCCTGGAGATTCCATTCAAGCCCACTGAACTCTACCCCTCCCCGCCTTCCCTGCACCCTGCAGGGTGTACTCCAGTTAAGAATTAAAATGCACATTTACAAATATCAGCTCTGTGGGTGATGGGCCTGCCACAAGACTAACAAGCAGGTGTGATTTGGACCTGGGAAAATCCATTTCCCAAAAAGAACTTTTCAAAGACATACTGCTCCAAGTTGACCAAAAGGAGAAGGCATCTGACCTCTACTGGACCGTCTGAATAAAAGCTTTCTCACGAATAATGCTGCACAAGATGCTGAGCCAAGCTTTCTGTACTAGAAAAGTACAGTGCTAGGAGCTTCTCTTATAAGTGTGGCAGTGAGTTATTGCACAAGGACATGGCCATACAGCTTTTACCAACTTTCTTTCTGGGCCTCCCTCTTAACAGTGGACAGCACATTTTACATTTGCTCATTAGTCACAGAGAGAGAACTTTGTACCCAGCTCTTCCCCTGTCTTCAGCAAGGTGATTTTGAGCAACATGAAGTCAGGTCTGGTAACTCTCCACCCTACAATTATGTATACTTGGATCTTTATTTTTTCAGCTGCTCAAACATTGCTTTCTTGTGATTTATGTCATTATTAATGAAAAGAAAATGAACAGATGTGGTTCTTTATGAGATGAGACAGTCAATTAAGTGAAAGGAGTTGAAAGGTTGAACTCGGTTCTTGTCTCAAACTGGATATATTAGTCATATTAATGTAACCAAACTAAAAAATATTGGCATAGCATTGATACTGTACTTTAATTCAAATATGTAAATAAATAAAATTTATAAAACCAAATGTAAGATAAAATATTTCTGGTAGGCCAAGAAAATGTAAACAAAGACTCCTATTTTTCCAAACATCTCCTGCTTATTATTTTAGTTTATCTATATGTTACTCCTGCTAAAAGGCAGAAACAAAGCAAGGTGGTTTATAATATTAAGAAAGCATGCAGTGTTCTGTGAAGACACCACGACCAAGGCAACTCTTACAAAGGAAAGCAGTTCATTGGGGCTTACAGTTTTAGGGCTTAGTGCATCATCATCATAGCAGGGAACATGGTGGCAGGCAGGCAAGGTGTTGGGGAAGTAGCTAAGATCCTGAACTACAGGCCAAGAAAGAGAAACTGGGTCTGCCATGGACTTTTGAAACCTCAAAGCCCATCCCCAATGACACACTCACTCCAGCAAGGCCACACCTTCTACTCCCTCTCAAATAATGCCACTCCCTAATGGCTAAGCACTCAACTATTTTAACCTATGGGGGCCATTCTTATCTAAACCACCACTGCATGTGAGCCACAAAACTGAAAAAATGCTGCTTGCTAATAGCCACATAAATTTTGGAGGAAATGTTTCCTATGGGGATGATTTGTTACAGAAATTGAAAGCAGTAAGATATTGAAAACAGTAATCCTTAGGCAATAGACAAAATTAATTACTTACAAGTGTAACAGGTATCCACATAATTAATTTTGAAACTAATCATTTAATTGCCTTTAAATAAGAGAATAAATCCAGGGAACTGTGTAGTGAAACAAAGTACGATTTCTTACAGACACCTCTTTTATTTTGTTTCCTGTGACTCCCTACTTGTTGGGTACAGACCTTCCTCTAGGCACAAACGAGTCTTTTCCTCTACAAAGAGACATCTTGTTGGAGTAGACCTGCTTTCCCTTCTCCCACTCTTTCCCCACATGCTTGCCCTCCGCAGCCATGAGCTTGAGTCAAAGGCTGTGCCATCTGTGCACTGGGAAGAAGATGTGGCCTTTGATTCAGTTCCCAGGGAAGCTGAGACATTCTCCATGCTGATTTTCAGAGATAAATTAGAGGAAATCCATTTCCTTGGGGATGACTTCTTAAAGAAGTAGAAAGCATTTATTGACAGCAATAAGAAAGGATATCTGGGAGTTGGTGTGGCCTGAAGAAACAACCAGGCAGTTCACATTAAGTCCCCCACTCTTAGATGAGGGCTTTTTTGGCCTCTTATTAGCTTCTGCATTCCACAAACCCTTTGCTGGCAGCAGACAGCCAAAGCGAAGCCAGCACACTTGCACAACAACCTCTGCTTCCTCAGCTTAGCTGGACAGTACAGAAGAGTCTCATCTCTGAACCCCTCTTCCTACTGCACACATTTCTTAGAGATTAAAATAATACTATTAAGGAGATAAGAAAATACTATTAAGGAGAGATGCTGGCATATATGGAATGTTCTGTAAATGTTAGTGATACATGGTTGTATTATTCAAACAAAAGCTATTTCAATTTTGGCACAGTTCTGTCCATTTTTTATCTATAAAAATATAGTTGCATTTTTTATACATGAAAGATGGACAGAATTCTTAAATTTTAAATCAAAATATTCAGACAAGTGTGCAAGTCATTGAAAGCATAACTCAATGAATTCTCATAAATAAAACACTATGGTAGCCATATCCCAAAAGTCTCCTACCTTCTTCAGCACTGATCTGACCCCTGTGAGGAAGGCATCTGCTTCCTTGACTTCCCCCAGTTTGGCTCACTTTTATTTAGAGTTTAATCATTTGCTGGGCATGCACTTTTAACCTCATTCTTTCTCATATGCCATGAGATAGTAATAGCTACCCTGCCACTTAATGCTACCTGTGCCCAGGCACTTCACTAAGTACTTTAACATTTTCTTGTCTTCCGGACAAAACCATGGCATAAATATGTGCTAGTTCCATCCTCCCCTTTCCCAGCAGTACAGCTGACTGGTCCAACCAGGGGGCAGGCCTGGGTGTGATTCCCCATGCAAGTCTAACTTTACCGTTAGCAGCTATGTTGCTGCAAGAGAGGGTCCTTCTTTTATTCCTTGGCTCTTTGTGGAATGGTAACAGTAAAAAATGTCACCTTCCTGGTTGCTCTAAGGATAAAATTGAGTGTTTATAAAGCACATATTTGGCATTACTGCTGCTTTATTTAAGCTAAGTAAATAAAACATTTATAAACATTAGGGTCATTCTGTCTGCTACCCTGTCAGTTTACGAAGTGGGCAGCACAACACTTGTAGCATAAAAATTTATTAAAATACACTTCAGAAGCACACTTAAAGGCTACAGAATATATTCTTGGTTAAAGTTCGTTTTCCTAACCTGTCTGCTATCATTGATTATTTTGGCTTTTTTTTTTCTTGATAGTGTAAATAACTTTTGCAAAATGAGATCTTCTTATGCTGCTCAGGCTGCCCTCAATCTGCTGTGCTGAAGGAATCCTCCTGCTTCAGCTTCCCTTCCACCCCCAATAGCTGAAACACATGCTCCTATGTGTGGGTAATTTTTGATTGCTTTGGGTATTTTGGTGATGCTAGGGAATAAGTCAGAACTGGAGCATGCTAGGCAAGCATGCACTCACTGAGCTGAAGCTCCAGTCCCAGCATTAGCATTTTTAGGGCCATGCACACATTGTTCTTTCTAGCATGAATGCACTGTCTACTGTGTGTTTCTATGACTTTATTAGTTACAGCCCTTCCATTTGGACAGTCACGGTAGCTGATGAATAGCATGGCCAACTGCACTTCACTGGGAGAGGGAAGGAAATGCTTTTCCACAGCCTCATTTCATAGGCTGTTCAAAGCAAAGGGGTGGCTGTATGAATATGCTACTCTGGTATGTTTAAGGCAACAGCACCTGTTACCAGAAACTAGAAACATGTGAGAGGCAAATTCATCATTAGCATAGATCCTTCAGAGCGGCAGGCTGGGTAAGAGCCAGAGCCTTGCCTGAAGCTTACTGATCATCTAAGGTCAAGGCTGGCTGCAGCAATCCCATGATTAACATTTCCAAGCAGGTCATTAATCTCCAGGAAATGCTTAGCATGTTGATTACTGTTGGCTTAATTGATGCTGTGAATAATTTAGTAAAGAATGATTGCATGGATTTGGACAAAGGAAAGCCTTTTCTAATACTCAGGAGAGCACCTCATAGACAGCACATTTCACAGCTGTAACGCTGAAATATTTCAGGTTTCAGAAACAGAAATTTCAGACTTGTGTAGATTTGTGGCTGGTTTTTATTAGTAAAAGGATATGTCTTCTTGCTAACTGGAGAAGCAAAATATAATGGATTTTCACAGGTTGAGAAGCCCAGACAGTTAAAAATAGAGACAACTTTCTTTAGATAAAATTTCAAATTCTCTTAATAATGTAAAATATAACAACGAAATCTTAAAATTTTTCATTTTAATAAACTTTTTTTTCATTGTTTTTGCAGGTCAGAAAGGGTTCTTTGTTTGAAATAATTTCTTTTCCAGCAAAAACTGCTTTAACTAGCATAACGTATGCTTCCTATGCAGTACTAATTTATTTGGTAAGTTAACTGCTAGATTCTAACACAAATGTATTTCACACACTGTTAGAAGTAGAATAGTGTGACATCTGGTTCCAGCTTTAATGTCACCAGCCAAGGCACACCACTAGCTGTGCAAAATGATTCCGTATTAGTCATCTGATTCCTGCCAAAACAACCTCAGGACACAATTTGCTTATATAAATAAAATGATTTTACTTCTCTAAAGGTAACTGCTATCTAAAGAAATTCAATCAAATTTAGTAAATTTGATAAAATTTAGTCAAAACAGATTAACTTTTGCTTTGAGATATCTTGTTGTCTACTGATAGCCATTGTCTCGTGATGGTTTTAGTTCAGTATTCCATTATTTAGGGTCTATGACTTTGAAGAACATAGCTACTATATTTTGATTATAAGTACTGGGCATGACAAAAATATAAAAGATTGTATCAATTATATGAATTTCCATCCACTAAAAATATCCATATAGGCTTTATTAAAAACACAATTCAAGAAAGGTCTTATCTTGACGAATTATCACAAGATCTCTTGGTCTATTTTGCCATGAGGGAAAACATTGCCAGCTACTACAACATCATTCTTGCTTCTCTTCCATATGTGTGACTGACATTTCGACTTGTGGGTGATTCAGCTTTTTAGATTGAATGTAGATTGAATCATGGCACACATTTTCTTTCACATCTGCTGCTGCTCAGCATTGTCATTATGAAATTCATTACTTATTATAGCAGAGTCTATTCCTGTCCATTGCTGTATAGGGTTTTAGTGGTTGATATTCCTTTTTCTACTCAACTACCCATGGGCATTTTAGATTGTTCCTAGTTTGAACCTTTACAGCTGCCATACATATCTTTGTACATGTCCGTTGTTGAAACTGCTAGGTTATGGAGCTAGAGAGATTGTTCAGAGGTTAAGAGCACTGGCTGCTCTTCCAGAAGTCCTGAGTTCAATTCCCAGCATCCACATGGTAGCTCACAACTATCTGTAATGAGATCTGGTGCCCTCTTCTGGCATGAAGGCATACATGCAGACAGAACACTGTATATAAATAAATAATTGCTAGGTTATAGGATATGCAAGCACTTATCACTAAATACATGCTGTAAAAAAGCTTCTAAAATGGCTTTTAGCAATTAAAACATATCCTAGAAGATCATAACAGTCCTATTATGTCACCAGTGGTGCTTGATACTGTCAACATTGTCTATTTTAGCCATTTTTTTAAAGTGGGTGTTATAATACTGCTTTTAGTTTACATGTTCTTGATTATTAATGAGATTGATTAGCATTGCATAAATTAATTGGATATCTCATCTGTGAATTTCTGTTAAAATCTCCAGTGCCAAAGCAATGGAGACAGCTAACCTCAGGTGAGACCTCTGAGGCCTTGAGCCAAACCAACCTTTCTTTAAAATGGGTTTTCAGTTACTTCTCTGAGCAATGAAAAGCCACTTAGTATAGTTCCTTCTGTTGATAGAGGCCTTTTTGTCCCTTTTGACCATTTTGGTTTGATGTATATTTTGTTTGATGTGAATATAGATTTTTCCTGCTTGGTTTCATATTTACTTTTTGTAGAATATAATTTTCTGGTCTTTCACTTTCGGTCTGTGTATGACTTTGTTAGTGATGTGAGTTCTTTGCAGGCAGAATTTCTTGGGTTTTCTTTGAAATGCAATCGGCCAGTTTGGAAAGTTGTGTGTATGTATGTGTGTTATTTGTATATGTACACATGCATATGTGCACAGAGGCAAGAGTGTATTGGAGACTTTCCTTGATCATTGTTAACCTGGTCTTCAAAGACAGGCTCACTGAACCTAGACTGCATCAGTTCAGCTAGGCTGACTTGCATAATCTGCGGGGATTCATCTGACCCTCCTCATTCACCACCAATCAGTGCTCAGGTTCTACTGTGTGCTGGCCTGCTTCTGTGTATATTTAAGGCATATACTCCTATTTACATAAGGTATCCAAACTTCTCATTGCTACTTGGTTCTAAATTCTTCTTGCACTGGGAATATACTGGAAGTTTTCTGCTATTTTATTGAATAAGCTTCTCTGTGTCTTTTATAACTTGGCTCCTTCATCAATACTGGTTATTCATAAACTTAGTCTTCTAATCACTGCCCCAATTACCATTTATACTGGTCATGATTTACCTTTTCCACTGCCATCTGAGTGTGCTATTTGTTCATTCTGTCTTCAGTCTCTGACACTACGCCTTCCAGCTGACCTTGTTTATTGGCGAGATGTAAGTGACTTTTCTATTTTCTAGTTCGAGTTTCGCCTATACTGGTGGTTTGGCCATTTCATTCAGCTGTTCATTTGTATCCTATTCAAATTCAGTCATAATTTTGAAGAACAATCTCTGAATTGCTTGGCGCTCATATGCCTCAGTATCTTTGGATTCACATATGAACTTTTGGAGGAGTCATGGGTCTTGTTTTACTCATAGTTCTTGTATTTCTATATTTGGATTTGCACACCTATTAGACAGACATCTATTCTAATGTTATGTGAGGGTCTTAGCAAAAAGCCTTTTCTTTCCTTCTTTTCCCTTTTGGTTTTTCAAGACAGGGTTTCTCTGTGTAGTCCTGGCTGTTTTGAAACTCACTCTATAGACCAGGCTGACCTTGAACTCAAAGATATCCTCCTGCCTCTGCCTCCCAAGTGCTGGAATTAAAGTTGGTTGTCACCACCACCCAGCTAGAAGCCTTTTCTTGAGAGTTCTGTATGAAGTATCTCTCAAAGGGATGAAGATAATCATAGTAACAACAGGAAAACAAATCTTCTGGATACAGAAACACAGCAGACAAATAAGAAACATAACAGCACTGCCACCACCAGTAACAATAGGAAAGAATGAGGCAGAAACAATATAGAATAAACTAAAGAGCTAAAAGCAGTAAGACAGAAATTTAAAAATCCAATTAAAATGAAAAGTATAATTAGACACAAGCAAGAAAAAATAATGTAAAGAAAGGAAGAAAACACTAACCTCCCCCCCAGCTGAGGCCCATGGATTGCAGTTTCTTTCCTGTCCTCTAACACTGCAGTCTGCCAAATGTGATTGGTGGGGAAGTAGACAGAGATGAGACCTGCATTTTCTATTTGGCTTGGCCAGTGATATGTGTGGCAGAGCAGTATTCACCTCATAGGCTTTCTGTATGCATGCCAAGGATCCATGACAACCCCAGCAGTGGTAACAGGGCAGAGTGGCCATGCCTCTCCTGAAGTTTGGCTCCACATGAACCCCAACAATCTCTGATACGTGAGTACGCTCTTACTCCAGATGCCCAGGCAAATGTCCAAGTGTATCTTCGGACTCCCCGAAGAGTATGGGAAGCAAACAGACAGCTAACCTCTGACTGGTGATGGGAGAGAGGGAACCCGTGGGACGTGAACTATATCTACTGACCCCACAGTATTGACCGCTGTGCCCCCACGGTTGCACTTCCCTCTGCATAAACTTCTCAATGACCAGCAGAGCTGCTCTTCTCCTTGACTGTCACACCTTGTCACTGCGTTGGAATCCTCAGGGCCTCGGAATTTTGACCTTTCTGTGGAGTCTGAAATCCAGCATAGTGCAGTCCTTAACAGTATGTCCTTTTGGCACTGGATCCCGGCAAGACACTGAGCAATGTCACCTTCAGAACAAACCGCAGCACTGGACAATGAGGCTTGCACGAACTATGGATTTCTCCCACTGTTAAGACGGTGTGGTAGCATCACTGGGACTCTCAGCACTGACGCACTTGGTATTCCGGCATGAACACGAGGACCTCAGCTCCACTGGGGGCAAGGCTGGAGCTTCTGACTGTCTGGAACCTTGTCCGAGCTGCCTTGCTGCTTCGCTGTCTTTCTGTTCTCCCTTCACTGCTGTCTCCAGCTTTCACTCTTGCGTCGCTGGACTGGCTCTTCTCGCTTGCAGAGTCATGCGGAGGACATTTCTATCCCACCATCCTGCTACAGAAGGCATCAGAGCCGTCCTTGTAGGAGTGGATGCAGCTCTGGTTTTCTTGAACGAATAGCAGCAAAAGGTTTGAGTCCCCAAGCTGCTCTCCTGCCTGTCTTGCCTGCTCCTTACTGTAAAACACATCAACACATATGCTTCCCTTATTCCCTTGCATTTTAACCCTGCCTCCTCCACTTCCTGTTTGCTGGGATTACAGGCTCTTACAACCATGCCTGCTTTATGCATTGCTTGAAACCAAGCCTAAGGTGTGTCTGCACATTAGGCAAGAACCCTACTAACTGAGCTGAATTATACCCTCAGCTCTCCCTGTTCAATCTAGAATCAGCTAGTCAATTTATGTGTGTGTGCGCGCACACCCCCCCCACACACACACCTGTTTGGATTTTAATTTGGACTGAATTAAGTTTCATATTGATGCATGTTGTGATATGATAAACGTTAACAAAATGTATAAGAACTATGGCAAAATCATAAAAATTTAAACTTTAAAAAGACTGAAATAAACAGAGGATGTGCATGCTCACAGACTAGCAGAACTTACTCTTCCAGTTATAAAAAACATGTGGTGCACACTTTTAATCTCAGCATTTGGGAGGCAGAGGCAGTCGGATCTCTGTGAGTTCTAGGTCAGCCTGGTCTACAGAGTGAGTTCCACGAAAGGTTCCAAAGCTACACAGAGAAACCTTGTCTCAAAAAACTAAAGTAATAAATAAATAAATGAAAAATAGAAGACATTTTATGAAGCTCCTGTAAACAGACCTACACACAAAGAAACTGGGGGCAATAATGTTCTAAGACAATACAAAAAGGGTTTTCCTGATAAACAGGATCAACTGAATACTATTGGGGTATTTTTCTTTTACCTCATACCTGTTCCACATAGATTATAAATCTGTAAGTGAAACACAAAACAGCTTTTAGAATATAATAGATGAGAATGTTTTCATGACCTTGGGTATAATTGATGACTTCTTTGAACAGAAAACCTGCACAATATAAAGAAAAGCATTAATAAGCTGAACTATATGAGAATTAAGAAACCGTGCTTTAAGAGTCTGCTATCAACATGAAAAGACAAGCCACAGGAGGAACCAATGAAAGCCACATGAGGCACAAACAGCACAACAGCAGAAGCAGGGGAGGACATGGGTACAGGGCAAGATATAACCCCTGGAATATGCCTCACCCTAGAAAATATGAACTAAAACTACCAGAACATCCCAAAATAGGTCCATCACCTGGGGACCAACCCTATGGGAGAACATTTCACATTTAAATCTAAGAACAATCTACTGAGGAGACACAATGGTTATAAATATGTATGAGTTAGATACACTAAGGTCAATGGATTTAACAATATTCCATACAATAGTAGCAAAATATGTGCGCTTTTAATCAACACATAAAACGCTACTTTTCAAAACATATTTGAACCATTAATATAAGCTTTACAAATGTAAAAATGAGAAAGAAAAGGAAGTAAAAGAAAGACTATAGGCCAAAATATAATCTTTGATAACCTTTTATTATCTTTGAAATTAGAAGCAAAAATTCTTAATATGATACTTGCAAACTGAAATCAGAAATATATCTTAAAACATCATCCAACATGATTAAGTCAGTTTCACCTCAGGGATGTTAGGATGGTGATGTAGGAGGGTCATCTGTCTATGTGTTACTTTCATTGGTTAATAAAGAAATTGCCTTGGCCCCTT
>LOEQ01007005.1:5443-16942 GCA_001685075.1 Bramus lutescens | reverse complement strand
CTTAAATAAAACGCAGCAGATTCAAAGCTCAACCAGAGTGTTTGTCTGTCTGTCGCTCGCCGAATTCTAGATTCTCCTCAAGCCTTCCCCCTTGTTCTCCCTCGGTCTGTGAGTTCCAAGAGAGTCGGTCCGTGGCAGGCTTTATGTTGAGTTCTTTGATTCACTTGGTCTTGAGTTTTGTGCAGGGTGATTGTCGGTGTCTGATGCCCCAACATAAAAACTACTTTTCCCTCACTGGACCAGTGCGGAGGCGCGGAGGAGGGGGGGTGAGACACAGTTCAGAGCAATATCAGAAGGGCATCTCAGGCTTCATCCATTCCTGAAGATCACCTGCGTTTATTATCCAAACACCTTTTATTCCTCCAGGTAAACCAAGGTGGAACCTCATTAATACTCTCTTTCCAGGGGACTCCAGAGTACAGTCACACCTGCAACTCGGTCACCAGCTTGGAATCCACACCTCTTCCCAGGCAATCTACATAATAACAAAAGAGAAGGAGCAGTCCACACTGAGCCTTTTGTTAGGTAGCCACAGGTGGTCTGGAAGGATACTAGCTGCCTTGGAAACCAACCATGGCCTTGACTGTGATGCCCTGTAGAAAAATATGGGCCTACAGGTGATAGATATGGATCTATGTGCATTCTTCTACATGCTGATATTCAGTTATGCCACCACCATTTGTTGATGATGCTTTCTTTTTTCCATTGTATAATTTTGGCTTCTTAAAAAATGACATATCCATAGGTGTGTACGTGTATGGATTTATGTTAAGGTCTTCAATTCAATTCGATTGACCCCTTGTCTATTTTTATGCCAATACCATGCATTTTTTATAGTATCTCTCTAATAGAGCTTGGTGTTGGAATGCTCATGATTTGTTGTAGGATCACTGGTTTCTCATGGTGCCATATTGTCCTTTATGTTTTTGAATGTGTTCTTACATTGGCATTTAAGTATCTGGATTTGGGATGATTATAGGTCTAGGTATTGGTTCTTTCATTTGTCTTTATTGCATGGGTGCTTTGTTCCTTTGTCTTCTCTTTCCTCTCTTGTCTTCTAGCCTTATTTGGCTAAGTGTTCTGGTGGTCAGCAAGTCTTCAGGTCTGGTAGGGTGTCTTCACTGATGTGTGTACTTTGAGTACCTGGATCCAGGCTCCTGTAAAGTCGAAGTTTCCTTCCCAAGTTGTAGACCAGAATATGGAGCCCAGTGGAGGGGGTGTTGTCCTTCTGACTGGTGTGGGCTGTCCTTGGGCCTATGTAGTCTACTGGAGTTGCAGGGATGGGCTAATAGGGACTGGACCAGAGCAGTGGAGTTCTACCAGAGTTGGGGGCAGGGCCCAGAAGCCTTGCTGGTGCTGAGATAGGATGAACAGGAACACAGGATGTGGCCTGGGTCTTAGAGTCTGGAGATTGGGGCAGCTCAGCTGGAAGGTGTCTGTGGAGTTTGCTAGATTTACAGGGAAGGGTTGACCACAGGAAGAATAATGAGGTGGAGGGGGTGTTGGGAGGCAGAGAGGGTACTAGGGGAGCAGAATCTAGTGGATGGCTTTGGTCCAGCTGGCAGGCAAATCATTCACCTCCTTGCACAGTATCTTTCAATGTGTCTTACCTACAATGATTCCCAAACCACTATCTTCTCATCACACTTCACATTTTCCCCAGACACCATGACAAAAACAGTGTTGTTCACCAAGGATCCCATAAATCCACAGCTCTGTTTACAAGTCTACCATTGGGTTGTGGGTAAAAATGTAGTGTGCACCCCTAGACTTAAAAAGAAGAGCTGATTTGGAGACCTTGGCAGTTACCCCTTCACTTGTCACAAGAATGAACAACACTACAGATGGAGGAGCTCCAGCGAACTGGGTCTCCAATTATGGATAACAGAGATCATATTCTTCCCCATTTCCAACCCGTAAAAGTCACCAGTTTCCACCAGACTTCAAAAGATATGACTTGGATGAAAAACAAACTTTAGTTGTACTGAGGTACCAAAACAGTTTTCTTGCTGTTGTGGCAAAATATCTGACAGAACCATGTGAGAGAAAGTGTAAAGGTCTCTCTTAGCTCATAGTTTCCAAAGGGTCTGTATGCTCAAGTTAATTATCCCCAAAAGGAACTCCATGGAACTGGATTTCCATGTAAAACACAAGAGGGTTTTTAATATTCAAACTCGAATTTTGACTACACCTCCAGCATGCCAACGTAGTAGGTGAGGGAAGTGCAGCTCGAGCCAGGGAGAGGGAGAACTCTTAAAGGGGAGACACCATAACCAGGGGAGTTCATGTCCTGTCACCTTGTGATTGGATAAGGAGGGCATAGGTGTAAGGTAGTTTCTGAAACCATGGTCAGTTTGGGGGCACGAAATCCCTAACAAAGAGCCATTAATAACTAACAAGGCATCTTCAAGGACAGGATGCCTCCTGAAGAGTCCAAGAATAAGAAAATAAAAATGTAGATTCCAGAACTAAGAATGTAGAAATAAAAATATATAAACTTATAAGTCTAGGGGAATGAGAACTGCAGATCACAGTGAGCTATTTTCTCAGACACTTAAGAAGCCCCTATCAGTTTAGGTCATTTCATTTTATAACTGGTTGTTCTGTTTACAAGGCCGGAGCTTCTCTCTGCAAACTGAGAGTTTGTCCTGGCCATCCTTGATGAAGGACACATGGGAACTGAGTTAACCTTTAGGAGACGGAAATATGTGACCTTTGGATTAGGCACTGTCTCTGTTATGGGAAACTGGCACCCTTAAAGGGGAGGTATGGGGCTCCAGTACCAGGAGACACAGTGGACAAGTACAAACACCATCTAACTAATGAGCTCTGACAGTGGAGATTGTAAAGTATGGCAGTCTGTATCTGAGTTTTACCTTGAGATAGTGTGAAAAGCTTTCTGCTGTCTTCTAAGTTTCCAGCCTAAGAACCAACTAATTCTAATTTATTAACCTTCTGGTAATATACTAGCAGTCCCTTTTCTGACTAAACACCTGTTTTCTTGCAATTAGTGACTTTCACTGTAACCTACTCTGAAACATATTTCATGATATCAGCCTAGTTACCCACGTTAGAACTCACTCCCCTCCTTAGGATCTATGTTGACTGGCCCATGGGTCAGGGCAAGATTGTAAAAATTTTTGTTCAGACCTAATGCTTGGTGCCCTAACTATAAAAGGTGGGTACAGAAACTAGCCTTGCCACAGCCTAACAAACACCATCTCTGGCTGTGGTCTCAGCTAGCTGATAAGCTTCTGTGCCCTGCAATGGTTTTTTTGTTGTTGTTGTTTTGTTTTGGTTTGGTTTTTGTTTGTTTGTTTTTGCCTTGTTTTATTTTTAAGTTTGCTGCTGGTTTTCCTGGAATCTGGTTTCTGGAATAAAGTTTGCTTCTGGTTTATTAGACTTGGTGGTGTTCTCATCTCTGTGCAACCACCATGGACCCAACAGCAGGCTTTGCCCCATATGCTTTGGTATGTTCCTTGGTGTCATCCTTGCTCGGCTCATGTGTGGGCAGTCACGTTGGTGAGACTTTATAAGTCTACCGTCTGGCATTCTAGGAGACACAATCTCACAGCCAACTGCCTGACTCTGGGACAGTTACAGTCTAATTCTACGCTCTCTTCTGCAGTGTTCCTCGAGCCTTAGCTGTGGGAATATCCTGTAGATATATCCACTAGGCCTGAGCTCTACCACTCTGTGTTTTGATTGGTTGTGATTTTCCTCCATGGTCTCCATCGCTTGCAAAAAGAAGTTTCTTTGATGAGAGAAACTCCTATCTGTGGGTATAAGGACAAGATAGATAGTTGTCAGGAGTTATACTGGTTTAGTAAGTTAGCGGTTGTAGATTCTTCTCCAATAACCATGACTTCACCAGGACTGAGTAGCTAGCTAGGTTTCCAGGACCAGGCAAGGTTTCCCTCTTGTTGGAAGGGTCTTAAGTCCAATTGTAAAGCTGTTGGTTACCTCCCAAGTATACATGCTTTGCTGGTTGTTGATGTGATTCTTAAGCATCATCAATAGGTAGGACTGTTGGGGATGCCTCCCTCCTTAGGAAGCTTGCATGATACAAGTGATCTGCTAGGGGAAAGGGGGAAAAGGGAGGCTATTTAGGGTGATAAATAGAGACAAAGGAGAGAGGAAGGATGTCTGAAAAAGCCACAAGGAATCATACTATTAGCAATTTACCTAAAAATATAATAAATGTAATTTCTATGTATAAATATACACATATAGTTTTAATAAATTTTTCTCATCTGGCCTGGTGGTGCTCCCTCCAAGAACCAAAGACCATCTAACAAAAATCCCAATATGAGACATGAGAAGCACTCTTCTGAGCTCCTGGCCGGGGGTGTCCAAGAGACTCCCTAAAAATATAGCATATTGCTGTTGCTCCCAGCTACCCCCAATGTCTCCCCAGAGGTAGACAGTAAGTCCCTATTGTTAAAGACACCATGCACTTCAAAAAAGACTCAGAGACCCCTGAGCTGAAACTGACCTGAATGCCGCGCTGCNATTATTATTATTATTATTATTATTATTATTATTATTATTATTATTATTATTTAAGTTTGCTTCCGGTTTTCCTGGGATCTGGTTTCTGGAATAAAATTTCCTTCTGGTTTATTACATTTTGATGGTCTGTCCCCATCTGTGCATGACCCCCCTGGACCCAATACCTCCTAAGAACATCTGGACCTCACTAAATTTTGTCGCCCTGCTCCTTAACTCCTTAATTGGTTATTTTTAGGGTATCTGTTCAAATTCCACTATCGCTGCACATTTCTGGAGCCAGGGTCAAGGTTTGGTTATTTACCAGGTATCTTTTAGGGGAAACAGAGTCCCTGTAAAATTAAGGTTTAATTAAATCTTGTGTCTCACAGGTCTGTGAAAGATTATTTGGGTACCAGGGTGTGGACAGTAAGTCTGTGCAACAGAGGTTGTTTGGCAGATGGGAATCAGAAAGGTGGGGTATTCAGTGAGGAGTAATGATAAAGTAAACATTGCTCGTGACACACCACCTTCAACCATTTACCAACAATGTCATCTTATTATATATTCACAAGAGGTTCATAAGGAGCTATTCATCATGATGCCATGATCTGTGGAACCACTATCAGAGATGTTCCTGTAGATGTACTTTATTAATCTGTAGGTGTTCCTCAATCTAGTAACCACCGCAGGCACTAAAAATTTGGAATTGTTTCTCATTGAAATTTGGCGTAGCCTAATTTGATTTGCCATAATTCTATCCAATTCCATTATGTTCAAAATTAAAATATTAATTTTCAGCATTGGCAAAGGTTTGCTAGACCACTTCCAAAACATCAAACAAGGGTCAAGCTAGCAAGGGTCAAGCCGAGCTTTTTCGGGAGAGCTATGTCCTATGTGAAGAAGGATATGCTAAGAAGAGCACCTAAGTCTCTACCATAGGCCTAGAGAAGATCAATATTGTTAGATATGGAGATAGAAGAGACAGAGAAGAACAAATTTATGGATTCCAATAAAAATGCTGAGTGCCAGGTCTCTAACAGACTTCCTTTAGTGGGAACACTGCATACATTTCTGCACTTTCATTGCTGGAAGAAGTACAGTCTGACCACTCATGAGAAGACTCCTTTGATCCCTGACATTGTCCTTACAGCTAAAGCCACCATGAAGTCTGTTTTATTCTATTTCTGAAAATATACTTCAGGTTAACTATACTTCATCTTTTAGCTACTAAGAGTACCTTGTAGATATCATTGTCTTTTTGTGTTGTGCTTTAGACCAGAACAACTTTCTTTCTTGCCTGAAAGAACCAGCTGAGACTAGAAGGAAAGAGAACAACATAAGCTTTATTTAATAAACATTTCAGTTAGGATGGGCTAAATGTGTAGCTCACAAGTCTTGCTAACAGCCTCTGGAATTTATTTATTTAATTTCTTTATTTACTTATGCAAATGAACACTGTCCTTACCTCAGTCCATTTGAAAGAACAAGCTCTACTGTAACCTCTGCCTGCAGGAGAGCAGCCCCTCAGCCACACACATCAAAAGTGAGCAACATTTGTGCTCCAAGGAGGTGAAACGTTTCTCATTTTCCCTGATGTGTCTGTCAGGTAAAATTAATGGCCTACCATTTACAATTAATACCTTACTTCTAATAGGAGATGGGGAAAGACTGGATTCACCAAGGGTTCTGCACTCGGTCTGTACTAAGCCAGACTTAGCAAATGCACACAGAATTCAGTGGTCTGTAGAGGGCCTTAGATATAGGCTGTTGCTTCTTTAGCTTGAACAGTACCCAGAATGCCCACCTTCTAGAGTCTCAGCAAAGGAAGAGAGAGCACAAAGGCAGACCGTAGAGACCAGGCAGCTAAAACAAGATTTTAGAAGGACTGTCTTTCGGCCCACTGGACTTTTAAACAGCAGTGGGTAGAGTTGATGTGGGATGTCCTTCTGTATATGTGTTGCTTTTATTGGCTAATGAATAAAACTGTTTTAGCCTAATTCAGGTTGGAAGAGATATACAGAGAGAGTAGGCAGAGTCAGGGAGCCACCAGGTAGCTGCCAAAGGAGGCAGACACCATGTAGCTGCCCAAGAAGAGAGAGATAACAAACCACAAACTGCCATCTTAACTTTATCCCCTTTTGTTTACTGCCAGTCCACGCTCAGACGGTCCTCCTGCAATCTAGCTCCAGCTATCTGAGTTCCCACGGTCCCCCTCCTAGGCCTACCATCAACCCTAAACCCATCTATATTCAATTTCCTAAATCATTTCAGTCTAACTCTTGAGGTCAGAGTGTTCTAGGGGTTGACAGTCTGGAAGCCAATGAGGGTGAACCCATATCTCATAGACAGTTTTCAGTTCTCTCTTCTGTTTCCCTGCTAATGCTAGGAAGGGAAATATCCCAACCACCCCTCCACATTTAAATTACCATATGAAAGGGGGGAGAAGTTAGGACTTTACTGAGGCCCATCAAGGGAAAGCTTTTCTTCATGGTCAAAAAGACGGATTCTGAGTTCTGCCTCCATCCCTGGGTGGAGGCATTAGTTTCTGATCTGTTCTGAAGATGAGAACATTACTTGAGAGTGACTCCAGCCGAGGTAGTTTATCCATCTCCTGTCCAGAAGACTACCCTACAGCAAATCTGACTGACCCGAGGACATGCTAAAGCAGTGGGAGGAATGTACTTAATGAGAAAATGTACTTTTACTTCCCTGAAGCCTTTCCCCCACGAACCTACTCAGATAGCTTCTGCCATATAACACTATTAAGCTTGCTCCTTTCCAAGTTCTAACTCAAAAAACAGTAGTTTTTCCCCCCTTCTTCCTATCTCTTTTTCAGATACTGGTCAAAAGCCTAAGCATGCTTTCCTGACATTCTGGGCTTTCTCACTTTGTCTGAATCTCTTTCTCACTTCTGCCATGCATCTGTGACCTTCATTGCTGAACATCGATGGTCCATGGCACATATGTAAGTGCCTATGTATGCATGCACACACACACACACACACACGCACACACACACACACACACACACACATACACATACACACTTCCCCCAGTAGGTCAAAAGAGAGCAAGATAAAAAAAATTGTTTCAAGATATCTTGTTTCTGTAGAAACACAGTCAGTATCATTTTTAAGAAGTCAAAAGATTGTTTTTGAACAAAATAATAAAATAAACTGTATGACTTGCAATTAGATTTGAGTTCAAAGGAAAAAAATATCTTGCAATCATATTGAGAACAACAGAGAACATTTGGCTCTGGACTGAGTATAAAAGTCATTTCCTTGTGTGAGATCATGCTTTTACAGTTATGTAAGAATGCCTGAGCAGCTCTGTGCTCAGAGGCAGAGGCAAAGTGTACTGAGAAGAGATCACGATGCCTGCAAGCGATCTTCAGTTTATCCCTGCCACCGACATGCACACAAAAGCAAATAGCAAATGCTAATAACTGTTGAAGTTCAGTGGTGAATATGTGGGTGTTCTTTTGTATTATACTTGCAGTGTTTTCTTTTATATTTTATAATGAAAATTTAAAAAAGAGCAGAGTCTCTTTAACCTAATGTTCCAAATATGTGATTATGAAACACTTTCATTCTCTTGATAATAACAGCACCATCACGGCAGTAGAGAGTACTCTAGAATGTAACTACGTAGGGTAAGATTTTGGTATCTACAATTTAAATATATAATAATGGTATGTACACAATAAGAAAATGCTAAGGAAAAATAAAATTTTGTTTTAAAAATTAAATGTGCACTTTTAAGGCCATGGAAGAAGAGCCAGTTGAATGCAGTTAACACAGTTGTCAGAAAAATAAAATTAGAAGCTTGCACCATGACTAGTATTCACACCCAGATCCTGTACTCTAGTATTACCTCAGGAGCAGAGATGCAGACCAGTGCTCCTCAGATCCTGTATTCTAGTATTACCTCAGGAGCAGTGATGCAGACCAGCGCTCCTCAGATCCTGTATTCTAGTATTACCTCAGGAGCAGTGATGCAGACCAGCGCTCCTCAGATCTTGTACTCTACTATTACCTCAGGAGCAGAGATGCAGACCAGTGCCCCTCAGATCCTGTATTCTAGTATTACCTCAGGAGCAGAGTTGCAGACCAGTGCTCCCCCCAGAATGCTTGGGAAGGTCAATTGCTCCCATCCATGCTTTAAAAGGAGTGTGCACATAACCCAAATTTTGTCATGTTTCCAAGTGAGTAAGGTTGGGCATGTGATGTTTGCTGGTCTTTCTATTTGTGGCATTAGACTGGTAGTATGTTGATTTACAACATTAGTCACAATGCTGACATAATCTCAGAATCAGCAACCAAGAGAGAGAGCTGAGAGATGGAAGAGCTGTTTCTTGTGACATATTTTTTTTTGCCACAGGATCCAGCTCTTCCCAAAACTGTTTTATGTTCTTGGATTTCCTAATTTTAAGGACTTTCAACCTAATCCAACTTGAGAGAGTTTTTGTTATTTATAATTAAACAACTCCTGAATGATTATAAGGAATACTTCCTATATTTTTCTCAAAGTATAACTTTTGTGTGTAAATTTTTTCTGAGTGTGTCTGTGGTTTGGAAGAAAATGACCTCTAAAGAAAGTGGCACTATTAGGAGGTGTGGCCTTGTTGGAGGAAGCTTATCACTATGGAGTCAGGCTTTGAGTCTCATATATGCTCAAGCAACACCCAGTGAGACAGATGAGTTCCTGTTGCCTGCTCCAGCACCATATTTGTTTGCACATCATGTGCCATACCATGACAATAATGAACTAAACCTCTGAAAACACAAGCCCACCCAAATAAATATTTTTCCTTTATAAGAGTTGCCATTTTCATGGTGTCCCTTCACAGCAAAGAAACCCCTAATTAAGGAAGGGTGATAACACAGTCAAACAAAAACTGGACACATGAAATTTTGAGAGACACACTCAATCATATCTAGAGCACAACAATTATGTCAGTATTTCCTTGATTGGCACACAGTTCCTGTACCTGAGGGTTGGTGTGGCAGTTTAAAAACAGTAAAGCAGCCTTTTTGACACCCCTTTCATCAGAAGGAGGGATTTATGTTCTCTTACTTTTCATGTGTCAGCTACGTGGCAGCTTTAATCAGTAGGATGGAGAAATGATGATGCCTGATTTATCAGGCAAAGTGATACAAAACCATATTGCTCTGCCTTGCTACTAGGATGCTAACTTTGCTTGTCTGCTAAGAAAGGAGTCTGGCTTTCTTGAGGCCAAAAGAAGGGCATGTCCATACCCTGGTCAATAAATACTTATGAACCCAGCTTTTGAGAATCCTAGGTTCTATTCATAAAAGGTTAGAAACTTGGAGATGATTCTAGCCATTTTCATTTCTGTCTTCCAGGATGAAGCTCCAGTATCATGGTGCACAGGCAGGACGTTCTGTGTACTTGGTCTGAATTTTAGCTCTACAGCATCCATGAACATAAATCAGATAGCAGTTCTTTTATGCCACAAGGTTTGAGGTATTTTGTTACTTGGCAGCAGCTTATGAACATGTTGATCCTGAATAAGACCTGGGTTCTGCTATCAAGAGAGGAAAGCATGGAGGTTAATGTGGGTACCACTGCCTGCTGCATCTGACATCTGCTCTGTACTGTTAATGAGTTTCTCTAACAATCTTAGCTTTTAGATGGATGAAGGGTTGCTTCTGACATTATAGGACATCCTTTAGGACAAATAGAACACATACTCATTGATACAATTTGGATACAGCCACATATCAAGCTCTAGATCATATTCTAACTTTGTGTTCATCTAATTTACACCAGCATGTCCTAGAAACTCAGAGAGACTCTGGAGCGGGAAACTGAGGAATGAACCATATCTTTGTCTAATTTAATACAACCTTTGGATATTTTGTAAAGGAAAATCCCATCAGTTGTAACAAAAACCCAGCAAATGCAGTGTTTGAAGGAAGACAGACATGAGATCTCACAAGATCTTCTGCCTAGGTCAGACTGCCACTGTATCACAAGACTCCAAAAGATCCATCCAGACTGCATTCCAGTTGGTGCTCTGCCAACCCCCAGCATGTTTATTTTAAACTTGAATTTGGGAGGAGGGAGATAAAAATCCATGATTTTCTAATTAAAACAAGGTTTATGTTAGAGGTGCCCCTGGGACTGGCCAGCCAACTGTCTCACCCTAAGTCAGGATTTTAGAGAGCACCATGGACGTGTAGAAAGACAATGTTTTTGTTCCTCAGGGTTAAGGGGTTTCCAAATAGGAGATCTGCCAGGAAAAATAGGTGGGATCACAGGAGCAGAACAGAAGCATAGAAGTTAGTCATAATGACCTCCTGAAATAAAGACATGATTGCTATTTCTGGAACAGGAAGTACAAAACCATTCGTAAAGGTTACAGGTGGGTCAGGGTCCAATCCTTGAGAAACAGAGGTTTAATCATAAACAAGTTTTCTTTACTAGTCAATGACTTGTAAGCCTAACATGGAGGCAGGCTGCTTCTTCAGTTTCCCCATCTGCATTGCTGCACTTGAGTCCTTGTCCTTGTAGCTGTCATAGATTGAATTGTGGCCAATAGGAAGAAGAAAGAACATGACAGAGCCCACATCTGGAAGGCACATGTGTCACTACTATCACACACTCCACAGTTGAGAAATGAGTCACTTGCTATATCTAGGAGCAAAGGGGACTGTGAAGTACAGTATGACTGAGCAGTCATTTATGAGAAGAGTAGATTTGCTAGTCTAAATGGCACACTCCTTCATTTCCAGCAAATGAGTTCTTTACTTGAACTGTTAGAGGATGAAGTGATGAAAAATACTGGCGGTTATATGTTGTTTATCCAAAATATATTTTTGCTCTTTAGATAGTAAATCAGAATTTTTTGCTGTTATTGTTGTTTTGTTTTTGTTTACCTAATACCCTCACTCCCCGCTGTAATGTTCTGTCTCTTTAAGAGACAAGACACACCCACTCCCTTCCTGCTTGCAGCCTCTGCCCACTATCTCTTCCTGTCCC
>LOEQ01007004.1:148956-170069 GCA_001685075.1 Bramus lutescens | reverse complement strand
ATATATATATATATATGTATATAAAACAGAAGATATCCAAGAAGTCTTAATTGCCTTACAAATAATCAAAATGTCAATTTATATATTTCTTATTCATATGGATGTAATTATTATTGCAACTATAAGCTGTATTTCCCATATGGTGTCCATAACTTACTACTCTATAATATTTATCCAAATAAAATAGAAATAGTAAAATATTTCTATTCACCTCAGCACTTTTAAACATCTTTTACTCTGCATATTTTAACTTATGAAATATTGTGTGCTGGGTGCATAACTTCCTCCTTCACTGCACAGAGCCCTGCCTTCTCAAAACGGAACACAAATCACCTGCAACTCTACCTTAGCACCAAGCACAATTCTCAGTAAATGTGTATTTATAGGATTAGAGAATGCCTTGAGATCTTTTTTACTCACTGAATTGCAAATTCAATAAACAAACAGATGACATCTGTCCCTACAACACATGCCCAGTATGATGTCTGGAGTTTAATTTTTAAGGGTTCTCTTAAGTTTTGAGAAAGTAATTTTTTCTTGGTCATCTTTACACTGATATATTTGATCATCTTTCATAGAAAATTCTCTATGGATGTATTTCTCCCAATTGCAAAATATGTGTTTTAGTATTATGGCAACAGTTGTGAGATAGTGCAGAAGGTGTCAGAGACTTGCTTTCCAGAAAAATATCTAGGGAACATGCCTTTCCACACCAACTCTCAAAGTTCAGCAGCTTAGAGGGATCTCTGTTTCTGCTCTCTAGTTCCCTGACTGGGAACTGTGGAAACATATCTATAACAATTAGTCCTTAAAACCCTGCAGATACATATTATCCTATTGCACTGTAATCAGAGAATTTCATTCAAAATTTATCCCTTGTACAATGTAAGTAGCCCCAACTTTATCACCCATCTCCATCAGTGTTTGATTGAAGTTAATATATCATGAACACAAGAAAGTGAATGAGAATGTAACACTCCTGTTTATGATGGAACAAGTGGAGGAATTCTAGTTATTATAGACAGTCTCACAAATATTTGGCATGACTTGAAGAATAAATAGTAATGAGACCATTGCTCCTCTTGTCTATTTCTAAAAAGTATGCCAAAGTATTAGCATTACTTTTGACAGCTATTGACAGAAATTCTTTCCATACTTTCTCACAAGATTGTCTGCTTATTTATAGTCAGTTTTACCTTATCTCTATCTTTTTGTAAGAACACAAGTGGTCAATAAGACAAACTTGAAAAAGTACAGAAAATAGTATGAGAAAAAGTAGGTATTACTAGAAAGAATCTAGCTATAACAATCATCAATCAAACAATAAAAGTCTAGATTTTAGTAGTGTGGATGTAAAAGGGAGATAGAAAAATGTTAGCCTGTCTCAGGCTTGTGAAAGACAAAAAAAAGGTTAAAAATAAATCTGCGGCTTTGTATATGAGACATATTGCAGAAAGACGTGAATGAGCATCACTAAGCAAACCAGGAAATATCATCCACACAGAGAGAATGTACAGTGGTGACATTGGCTTTCTCCTTCACAATTTCACAGGAACTGCATCCAAGTCTTCATGCCTGTGTCAATGCATTTACCCATTGAGCAATGTTGTCACTCCAACAAAGATTTCTTAAAGAGAACACAAAGAGAAACTCAAAAATCTGGACTTCCCTCAGATAAAAAGCCTAGCAATCGACAGCAAGGAAAAGCCTAGGTGTGGAATGGGAGAAAAGTAAGTTCAATCTCTATGCCTAGCCACACTTGAGACATGTAATCTTTACATGTGGCATTGCACCAGTAGGAAGAGTGTCAATACCTTGAAACTGACCCCACCAATAGCACTTGTTTCCTGTTCTGTCTGGTAGCACAGATCTGCTGACTTTGTGAAAATAGAATGCTGCATGCTCGGTATTTCCTCACATGTATGTTTGAACTGTGGCATAGCACATATATGACACATGTACATACAAAACTGCAATGTAAATATGTCACACATATAGTCTGATTAAGTTCTGACTTTTGGACTTACAGTTCTAGGCAAGATTCTTTGAGTAAAATTCTCTCAGTAAAATTTATAAAGGTTTTTAGAGTACAGCATATGTTATTGCAAACATGAACTACTGCAAAACTTTATGATTGACAATATAATATTGGCTGTCAGAAGTTTAGACATTATTCCCAAATGATTTTAATGGATGCAATTTTGGACATATGTCAGACTTTAAAATCTTATTATATTGTAACTAAGACTAACACTGTATAGTTCTTTAGTCATATATTAAGAAATTGAAAGAAATTTCCTCATTGTTCCATTAAGTACCATAGAAATCTTATTTCAATCAATATATCTGATCTTTTCAAATTAAATTATCTTCTTAAATTTAGAGAGAAAAACAAAAGATGTTCTGGAATGGGTGGAGCATTTGGTCTATTTTACATTTTTGTGATAAATCCTATCCTAATGTGATTATTTTAGATAATTAAATTGTACAACTAGTTGTTGTTTGTTGTTAGTCTCTTACAAAACAGGAAAAATTTCAATTCAAGACATTCCAAGATTTTATGAATTAACTTAAAACGAAAAAACTTTCTCCAAAAAATAAAAATATTACTTTAAATATATTAGACCTGTTACAATTTAGCTTATATGCTATCTGGTATTTAAGAGCGTCTTCTCTCGTGTCCCTGGAGAATGCTATAACATGGGCAACACCGAGAGAGATCTGATTATCTGAAGCATAATTATCCTAAGCCACTCTGTTCTTGCCTTCTTTTCAGAGTTAAAGATCCAGAAGTGATCAGAGAAACACTCACTTTTCGAACAATTTACCTTTCATGAAGGAGATATAATCAATAAGTTCGACAAAAGGCAAACCCGTGGTAATGATGGAGGGTTTACAAGATGTTAGCTGAGGATGAGGACGGCAGAGACAGTGAGCAGGACTCAGTCCCGGAATAGAAGTGTATGAGTTTGAGAGCAGCCATAGCGGAGGATCACAAAGTGGGTGACTTGGCAGACAAAACAGCTCTCTCTCTCCCTTGAAGAGGTTAGAAACATGAAGTTAAGGTACCAGCATTTTTGCCATCTCCTCTCCTGAGAACTGAAGAGAATCTCCCCGCAGGCTGTCTCCGACATCTAGTGGCTTGCCATTTGGTCTGTAGAAGTATCTATCCAGCCAGTATCCATTCAGTTCTGTGTTCCCAGTGAGGGTGTCTGTCCCTCTCTCTGGGTTTCCTTGCTGACCTTTCAGTCTTGGGCTTCTACTTTCAGAACTCTTGGGAGTTCTGTGGAATGCCACAGAGGCTTCCTAAGTCACCGGCTCCGGTCACACCAGCATCTACACAGGCTTCCTNCCAGCTCCTGCCACACCAGCAACACCAGCCGACTAATGTGTGAGACAAAAATTCTAAACTTTGTAGTAACTGGTGTTTAGAGTCCTACTTTAGAAATCTCTAGAAGCTTCAAACACATATCCAAAGAAGCTTGAATGGTGATATATCCTGAAAAGAATAAAGCATTTCTTTGGAAGAAAGGTCTCTTTAGCTTGGATTGTCCAAACCAAGGAATGCTTGCTTCGGTATTCATATTGTAGTATTCAAATTGCAGTCAGCTCTGGCCTTTATTGCTCATTCCAATATCAACACGAATACTTTCTGAGTGTGGATATTGTGATTAAAATACATTTCCTTCATTTTCCAGCAGCATTTTGTAACATAATGTTGATATACTTTAACTAAAGCTTTTAAAATTGTTATTAGCATGTTATTTGTAAATAGGTCTCATTACAGTTCTCTCATAATATACATAATGCACTTGTATCATCCTCACCTCCATTACCCTCTCTTTTCCCCTTCCCCTTCCCCTTCCCCATTCCACTAACTCCCTCTCTTTTCAACTAGCACCTATTTTTTTTTGTGAGACCCAGAGGGTTTTATAAGAGTTACTTGCAGGGACATTGACACCAGTGCCTACACTACTAAAGAAAATGCCTCTGCATTACCCATGAATCAATAACTTCATATAAATCTCCAGGGTGTTTTTATACTAACTTGATATATCCTATTGACCAAATAAAAGTCATAAATAATTTTTCTTCTGGTTTTGCTAAAATTGTAGTAAAATAAGCTATGATGACTGACTGCAAATTCAAAAGCCAAGTTGTCATCTTTGCCTCTTCTATCTAGAAAAGATCACTACAGGTAATAAATGCAAAGTGTTATTTTCATGACAGTCATCTCAGCCTCAACACTGGGTGGAAATTTGACCATTCTTTCAGGAAGTTCTCTTTCTGTCACATAAATAAGAAAGTAATGAACCTTTAAGACAAGCTTTGAGGTGACTCTAATAAGTTCAGGTGGAAACTGCCCTCAGAATATGGCTCCTATAGCCCCCCAAGACCAGAAGAGAAACTGACATCAGCAGAAGCAGGGAGGGGAGGATCTTTACAGACCACTGGATCAATTAAGTGCCTTCTAGCTCATTTTAAAGCCAAAAGCTCACAAATCTTAGCTATCCTAACCCACCCTCTTACACCGTTCCACAGTGCTAAGGTGGTCACAACTTAATTGCCTGCAAAGACAAAAGGGAGAGTTCCCTCATTTTTCTCTTAATTCCAATGAAAATCTTTCTGCATTCTCTGCCATCCGTGACAATAGCAGGACAGTACTTCTAGATGAATAACAGAAGACAGAGCAGCAAATTAATACAAATGAAATCATTCCTGAGTGACTCCATCTGCTTTAGAAATAAGACTTGGACAATAATGTGGCCAAGATCCAGATAATTAGGTCTGGCTCCAAACGAAGACACACAGGTAACTTATAGCTTCATTAGTGCTCTTCAACAAGGCAGAAGTCCAAAACTAACCTTAATAGAGGCAGCATATGATCCACCGACAATCTCCTTGATATTGAAAAATGAACTTTGTTTTGCAATGTTGCATGAACAGCAGGCAAATAGCATATGCAACTCAAAATACCATGGACCAAAGCATGGCTTAGCATCCCAGATGCCCATCTCAAACTTTTGGAGAACAAAGCCCTTAATTTTTATTTACAGAATTTAATCAAAAGCATTAATAATCTAACAACTAGGAAAGGCACAGAAGGTGTCTGAAGCTGTCTTCCCTGTGCAATCAACAGGAAGATTATTAGATAATAACAAATGTTATTCATCTTCATAATGGCTAAATGACAGCCTGCTTAAGGTAACAAATGACTTCTCCTCATTGATGGTTACAGAGTGAACATGACCTTCATGTATTTTACGCAAACAAGTTCTCTTCTCAAAGACTTCAGGAGTCCTCTAATTGATAATGATAAGCTGTTCTCTCTTTACCCTGGGACACCAACCTCTTAACCTGCTGTTTCATTTTAGATGATTTGATCAGAATGTGCCCTGAAGATTGGCCACTAATGTTGATTCATATACAAAATCCACGGATCACGAATGTAATTAGTTAGGTGCCATATAAAAGAAAAAGAAATTGTTTCCTTTTAGGCTTCCCTTATTTGTCTACTATGGATTGGTAAGTTCCTAAAGACAGACCCAAAATAAAAATAAAATAAAGATCTTAATACTGAATTTTTAAAATATTCTTATATCCTCTGAAGTAATGGCATTGTATATTTCTTGTTCCTACAGCTATCAGCTTCAAGTGAACACAATATGGCTTCTAAACAGCCTTGACACTCACAGCAAGCAGGACTTACGTGTGCCTTTCTTGGGAATTTCAGATGGTAGCTTTTCATTTTTGCCAATTAGGACTTTGAGCAATGGATCCTGAAGACTTGATGGATGAGAGGTCGTATTATGCAGAGAGGCCATCAAACAGAGGAAACTGCTTCCCAGCCAACTAGGAACAACAGCAAGCAAAGCACCTATGGCCACTGCTACTGCTGTCTCAATCTAGTGAGACAGTTGTGCCTATATTTTCCTGCGTTATATGATGTCTTACTTGTTTGCTAGAGCAGAATTATATTCTTCCCAAAGATTTGCTTACTCTTGGGACTAATGAATGTGCCACCATAATGGCCAAGTCTTTGTTAGGAACCTTGGTATGGGAGGAGGTTGGAATGCTTCATGTTGAAGATGATGGAGGGTTCACAGAACAAGAGATAATGACCCTAAAAGTTCGACAGGCTGAAGAATAAAACTCTCCCATAAGCCTCAAGAAGGAGCACATCACAATAACTCACTGTTTTGAGGGCCGTTGAGAAATATTTTTGCAGTTTGCCCTCCAGTAATGGACAAGAATGAAATGAGAATTGGCTGCAATGGACATGAGAAGCTAATATACCTGTAGGCATCTTGGGACTGACAGCCAGTGCTCTGGAAGGTGATACCTCCCTTTTCAATGCCAATACCAATGACACAATTCCAGGGATGGTTCTTTTTAAAGCAGAAACATTACGCTCATGACTCCTTTCCTAGCTAGGATTTGTATATTTTGGGTGGCACCTGGAGATAAGAAAGAAAAAGGCATTGTTTCCGAGCACAGGCATGAGACTCCATGTTCCAGTCTGAATTTCTTCTCCTTGGCATAGAACAACTAAGTGTTCTCTAAATTTACTCCTAGCTCTCTGATAGGAAGCTAGTGCCTCCAGCATGGCCCTGTGCTAAGTGAAGAGTATGCAGATGTGTTTACTTGTGCTTCATGAGCAGGCCAGCTGCTTAAGAGCTTTATGGATGATTATCCTGATTACTTCACCTCAGACCCATTTCCTCTAAGGGGAAATTTTCACTACAAATCAGCAAAAGTTGTTTATCATCCACCTGCCTTTTCTCTGGGACTGAGCACATGCATTGATTTTGGAACATGGTTATCAGGTTGTCATGGTAAATCAACCAACATCCAAGCAAGTGATGTCTTTTAAAAAATAAAAATGTATTTTGGATCTTCTAAGAACGTATGTGACACATACCAACCACTGGAACTCATAATCTAATTTAAAATCCCTGTGAGAGATTTTATTCCTTAACTGTGACTTTTCCAGGTGAATCTATCAAAAGGATCACACCAGCCAGGAAAAGGAGAGGTTTCCCTGGAAGCTTTAGGCACATAGTTTAAGTTAACTAGACATGGCAAGAGCAGGTGGATAATTTGATGTTCACATGCTATAATGGGCCAAAGGCTAATTACTGTTCACTGCAAAATGAATATAAAAGTAGCAATTATGCTTTCATCCTGGTATATGTGATGTATTAAAAGCCATCGGCTTTCCCTTCTGTAATAACAGGCTTTGTCTGTTTGTACCAAGATGTACCAAAGTCAGATGATTTGGAAGTAGGTCTCCAGGACATTACATCAGAAGAGCACAGATTCTGCCCTGTCCTTCTCCTTCAGAGACACACAGGACACATGATGCTGTGGTTTCCTAATATCCTGAGAGCAGAATGCTTTTCCTCCTGCTCGTGAAATGATGCCAAACTAATGCAAGCATTTCATACAAGGATTTCTCCTTTGACAAATTCTCATGTCACCCATGAGCTACAATAAATACAGAGTTCAGCAGGTGAAAGATTCAGTGAGCAAGCTCAAGCTGCCAGCCCTGAAGAGTGACAGCTGCCCAAGCTGAGTTCATCATCCGTCTTTGCCAAAAGCATCCAGCAAACAGTGAGAATCAACCTTGTCCTATCACCACTGAAAATTGTAGAAAAGGAACACACACGAAAGCAAAAAGGGAAATGAAAAGATGAAAAAATAAAATAAAATGCACAAAGCTCAAGGATATTAATATTTGGGATAATTCATTCTTTAAAGTAAATTGAAAAGCTTATGAGTTGTAATGCAAAAGACACCCATGATTTCTATACCCAGGGGATAGGGAACAGAAGATGAATTACATGGGATTCTTATTTTTGACTCCAGGAAATGAAAGTAGCTCTGTCTTTGTCTGCTAAATAATCCTACCACTTGAAGACCCCTAAGACACACTCAGTGAGCCTCTATTTTCACATGCAAGGGCCATACCATGCAGTCTAGATTCTCTCTCCCACTCTTGACTCTGTCTCAGCTCCTGGTTAATAGGTTTTCTTTCCCCAGTAAGCTGCCGTTTGTTTGTAGATAACCACCTCTTCTGTTTCCCAGCATTCTCACAAGAGGCCAATAAGCTGTTGGACATGTCTAGGTTGTACAGACCCACAGCTATTAGCCTGGCAGTTTCAGGATTCTTACATGTGCCAGATGACTGCTTATTGGACAGCTATGAGAGAAGTGGGAATATGACATGCAAACTGGAGTTCATTTATGTGCAGCCAATGCAATGTTTTTTACTTAGTACAAACTGGATTAGACAAGTATGATAAAGATAATCTTGCAGGGTAGAAAGACTTACATTTGGTAATGAAAGACACTTGCCTGTAGTGCTTCATTTTGCTGCAATGAGTGTTTCTCTAGGACGGTACTGAGGCACCCAAATCTGAAAAGTTCAATTTAAGTTTCGCTGGAAGGAGATGCAGTTTACCATTTCACCCTCTCCAAGCCGTTGGGGATCTCAGGAAGGAAGTTAGACCCTTGCTGTTGCTTTAACTGACAGTGTCTGCACAGGTCCGGGACATGGTACTCGGTAAGTTCTCATCATCACCAGTGATATTCAAGCCAAGTGGGTCTGTTCACCAGGCCTCGTCGCTGATGGGTGTTCAGAACCACTATGGACCAGAGCACATGAGCCCCTGTCCATCCAGAGTAGGTACAACTGAGATGTGCAATGTCCTCAGATGCTTCTGAGTTCCACCTGGGCTTGACTGTTCTCATGCTGGCCCATGCCAGGCACTTTCAGAGGTTTATGAATACATCTATAATACAAATTATATCTAGGTGGCCTAATGCATTCTACCCTGTGGCTGCCACAATCTAATATTGATTTTATTTAGAGCAAAAAGAATTATTGGATGGCAAAATTTAAATTTATATTACATAAAAATTCAATATTTTAGGGATGCTTTACTTCATATGTATTACAAAAATATTATAGCCACCAACCTAGCCCCGAAGCTGAAATATTCATGACTTCTCCCATTCTTTACAAAATAATTTCTCCTCATCAGTATAAAGCCAGGGAACACCTAGATTTGTGGGCTTCTCTGGTCTAAGGACATTTTGTAGTTGTTGCTTCGCCTAGCTATGTTGAGTTTCATCTCAAACAGGTTTTACCTCATTCCAGCCACCATCATTCTTAGCTTGCATCCTGGTTTTAATCACCCATGTCTGTTCAAGGAAATTACTGAAGTTACTGATGTGTTTTTAAGGGCAATATTCTCTCTTTGTCATGAGAAGGGGAAATTACAAAGATGTCAAGTAATATTAACTGTAAATAAGCCTTTCTCACCTCCACTAATACTGAATTTTCTCAGTTTAGTAAATAAACCACTGAAGTGTAGGATTATGTCAAGGATCCACTGACGGCCTTGTCTGAGGCAAGACAATCCACTGAATATTAAAAAATGCCAATCACTCTTTGAGTGCTGTCAGAGTTTTCCTTCCACGGGGACTCACACCTGAAGCTTACCTTGCTGCTGTGAACACAGCTCTGGAGCCATTACAATACAAACAACTTTCTGGATATTGGAAAGATGACCCAAGTGTTAGCAGTAATGCTCTGCCTCATATTTCCTGTTCATCCCCAGAGATCAAGCCCCAACTTGGACTTGATTCTATAGCAAGTTCAAAAGTGCAAATTACACTTCTGAGTTGGTCCCACCTCCAGGCATCAGTTATTGGCTGGAGAGAAGACGACAGTACATGAACTCCTAAGTGCTGTCTGCTCTTTGGGAGACAAGACCTTGTTGCACCAAGAGCAGGCCTTTAAAAAGTCTCAGGCATGCATCTTCTGAAAAGAAGGATCAGAGTCCAGACTATGGACATAGGAGACCTCAGAATGTCAGAGGGTCATTCTGTGGAATCGGGGTGCATTTCTGATAGGATATACTAGGCATGTGTGGAGGGTGAGACAGGATTTAGTCCTGAATGGAAAAATATGACTTCTCAAGCTCATTTAGGTGTCTCTTCTCCACCTCTGTAAGCAGAGACTCCTATAACCCCAGCATGCAGCCAACAAGAAATAATAATAATATGGTTACCATTTATGGAACACCATTACAACAAGCAAAGACTGTTAGTCAAGTCACTTTATTAATTATGTTGTAAATTTTACGTCACTGTCCTAATTGGGGATAAATAATACAGGTTCAAAATGGTCAAAAATATGACCAAACCATGATAAAACAAATATGTCACAATGAAAATCAGAGGGGATATATGACAGATGTAACTCAGCTGCATCTACTTTATCTGAATTCCTTCCCCATTCTCCCACTTCTTGAGCTGTTCACACAGAGGGATGTGCATAAAATGGACTTCAACTCAAAAATGCAACTGGAAATATAAGAGTCAGAGCAGGTGTGATGGAGGGGCCAGTTTACCTTTTGTGGGTTTAGATGTACAAGGTGTCACTCAAGTCATGTTTGAACATTGGCTCCCGACCCAGCTGGTGGTCCCATTTACAGAGGTGGAGTCACCTGAAGGAAGTCCACCATTATGGCCCAATTGTTCTTAGGGCTCCAGTCCTGTACTTCTCCCTGGTCTACTAAGACTGACTAAGCTACCATATACCCTGCCTTTGTGATGGACTTTCCCTCTGTGATGGACTCCCCCTTTGTGATGGGCTTCTTCTCTGTGATGGACGTCCCATGTAATGGACTACCTCTGTGATGGACATCTTCTGTGTTGGACTTCCTTTGTAATGGACATCGTCTGTGATGGACCTCCTCTGTGATGGATGTCCTCTGTGATGGACTTCCTCTGTGATGGACTTGCTCTGTGATGGACCTCCTCTGTGATGGACTTCCTCTGTGATGGATGTCCTCTGTAATGGAGTTCCTCTGTGATGGACTTCCTCCTCTGTGATGGACTTCCTCTGTGATGGACATCCTCTGTTACAGACCACCTCTGTAATGGACATCCACTGTGATGAACTTCCTCTGTGACAGACGTCCTCTATGATGGACTTCCTCTGTGATGGACTTCCTATGTGATGGAATTCCTCTGTGATGGACCTCCTCTCTGATGGATGTCCTCTGTGATGGAATTCCTCTATGATGTACTTCCTCTGTGACAGACGTCCTCTGTGATGGACTTTCCCTCTGTGGTCGACTTCCTCTGTGATGTACTTTCTCTATGACAGACTTCCCTTCTGTGAAGGACATCCCATGTGGGATGGACTTTCCCTCTGTGATGGATTTCCTCTGTGACGTATGTCCTCTGTGATAGACTTCTACTTTGTGATGGACTTCTACTCTGATGACTTCCCCTTTGTTATTGGCTTCCCCCTGTCATGGACTTCTTCTTTGTGATGGACTTCCCCTCTGAGATGAACTATTTCCTCAAATGTGAGCAAAGCAAACCCCTCTTCCCTTAAGTTGCTTTTTATCAGGTAACTGGCGACAGTAACAGGAAAAGCAGCTGACACACACATTGTACAGGAGGGCATCACAGCTACAAGGACAATGGAAATGGGCATCCTTCTGTGGTTTGAGTTTTTCAAACTATTTTTTAATTTAAAATGAAGGCCTAAGACTTTTTAATCAGTTTATTGATTAACTTGTAAGGTTGTGCATATGCATTTTAAAACCATGACCATCAAACGGGAAAGTAGACAAAAAGACTTGGAGTGTGCACAGGAGTGCTCATTTCTGAAGCTCAACTCCAAGGAGCTTGTGTGGCTGCAACTAGAACTCTGAATTTCCTACAAGGAATCTGATATAGATCCAAAAGCTGTATTTTTAGCTTTTTGTTTAAGAGGAATGGAGGATGGGAATCTGCATTCAGATTATATTGTAGGGAAAAGAATTTTAAGTTTTAATAAAAGGGAAAAATTATGTGGGTGACAAAATAAAAAGAACAAAAAGAACTAGTGTTTAGTTAAGAATTTACTAATTTAGGAAAGAGAGTGAATGGATGCTAAAGTTATCAATTTTGGATATCAACTACACTGGACTAGGACCAGATACATTTTAAAATACAAATATGTTCACTAATTCAGTATGATTTTCTTTTTAAGCAATTCCAAAAGGAGTAGGAGGAAGAACAATCTGGTTTGCTGGCCAAGTTCTATTCTGGTATAATTAAAATCTGCCTGTTTAAAATTCTTTTTGGTGAATTTCAGTCACTGAAGTCTTCTTTCTCACTTCCCATTCTGATCATTGACTACAAACCTTGTTCCAGTGAGTCTATCAGGTGATACTCTGCAATTAGTACAGAAGGGTTCTATAAATCCAAATAAGAATTTTAAAACATTTCTATTGATGAAGCATACAAAATTCAGTTAAAATGTCAATGCTTGGCTTTGATTCCATAGTTTAAAAAGTGTATTTCAAATGTTTTTGTACTTGGATCTTAAAAAGGTAGCTTGATATTGGCAAGTGATTTAATATATGTGATTGATTAAGAGTGTTTCTCGTCATTTAAATCTCAACCCATGGGTCACATATTAGATATCTTGCATATCAGATATTTATAATTCATAACAGTACAGTTAAAAGAAAATTAACAGTTTATTAAAATTAACTTAACAGAAAATTATAGTTATGAAGTAACAATAAAATAATTTTATGGACATTACAACATGAGGAGTTATATTAAAGGGTTACAGCATTAGGAAGGTCGAGAACTCCTGCTCTAAACCATGCAAAGCCAAGGAAGTATACTCCCCAGTACACGGGCTGGGGTGATGTCTCTGTGGTTTATATGAACAGCATCTTATTACAGAGAGGGAAATCTTATAGATCTCTCTGTGGGGCTGCCTCCACACCCCCATTTCTTTCTTCCAAAATATTTTCAGTGTGCCTTTGAAACATTTATTCAGAATAAAAACTTGTCTTCCTTTTTTACAGAAGGATTTTTAAAGTATTTTGTATGCGTTAATGAGGGACTCAAACAATGCCATCAATAAGAGAAATAACAGGGTGAAGGACTGAAAGGGATTGAATAGCTGAGAGGTGTGGGGTCAAATGAATGGCGAGTAAAGAAAAAGAGCAGGCAAGACACACATGGTCCCTAATTGGAGACCGAAAGGAAACCGTGCCAGCAGATGGCATGCAGGGCAACGGCCACTTACAACCGTTAGAAAAAAGAACGGCCGATCTAATTTCTGATAATGTGCTTTTGTCTAACTAAGGCAAAAATGCCTCTTTTGGCTGCTGTTAGCTGTTGTGATCCAGCAAGGAGGGTCTGTTAAAGAAACAGAAGGCAAGATCCCACAGGGACTGCATGAGACGATGGAAGCAGAGAGATAAAGAATGGCAACACACTGCGATGGCTGATTCAGAAATGCTGCAGACATTTCATGTTCTGTGATGAAATTCTACAACACATCAGGGACAGGCATGGACTTTGTTTCCCACTGGCTCATTCTAAGCCACTACCCTACATCTGGCAGCAGTGACTCTCATTGTCACTTAAGAAAACAACCAGACCCTCCTTTCAGACTTTATTTTTGTGCCTTCCAGATAGAAGACCAAGAGACTATTTTCATTTGCTTATTATTTCTAATATTGATGTTTGAAAATCTAAGCATAATTACCATCCACCTAGAGAACTCTGCCCTGGATACAGATAAACATGACACAGGGAGAGGCAGTGTAGCAATCAAAGGCTGCTGTACACAGCAGTGCTAATATCTCCATTTTGGATGTCCTAGTCATCTTATTGGTGACATTAACAGAGCTTTGCACTTTAACAATACCAGTAACTTTATCCAAAATAAAAAAATAAAAAACAAAGCAGTCCCTGGCCTAGCAAATCAGAAGTGTTTAGAAAACAGAAAGGTGGAATAGGACTTCTCATTGAGAAATTGCAGCTTTTCATTTGGAAATGCTCAGCGATGTCTTGGTTGATTGAAACTGCTAATCAAGGCAAAAGATGTATGATTCAAGCAATTACAGAGAAAACTGTTTCTTATTTTTGATACACACCCTGGATGCCTAAGCAGGATGTTAATAAACCTCTTGGAGCACTTCATACCATACATGTTTTTTTTTTAATTTTTCACAGTTTTTCTTCTTTCTTTCATCTCTGTTACATAGCTACCTACCTATAAACTGGAAGAATGCCTTCTAGATTCTTTTCCTCTTACTCTTGGAACATTCTAGATAAGAATTTATGAGCACTAGAGAGATGGTTTAGTGAATAAAACCACTGTCTAATCATGCATGAGAACCTGAGTTAGAATCCCAGCTCCCATATAAAAAGTCAGGGGTGTCCATGCACATGTAATCCCAGAACTGTGGGAACCAGCCACCATGGAGTCACATGGGCTTGCTGAACACCATTCTAACCTCATGTTCAATGAACAGCCTTTCTCTAAGGAATGGGGTAGAAAGATGAATTTTCTCCTTCTGCATCTCCATGTCTACATAATAGTGAGCATCTACATGTGTGTGTGTACATGTACACACAGATTCATGGACCTACATACCTCTCTCTCACACACAAACACATACACATATGGACACACTCATGGATACAGTCTCTTGCACATACACAGACAAAGAGAAATACAGAGACACAGACAGAGTGGAGGAGAAAGGGTGAACTGGATACATGAAATGAGGAGTCATGTGTAGACTGATTAATCAAAAACAATCAAATGAGCAAGTACAAGCTCCGGTCTCATAGAGCACAGAACAAGATAGATGTGTGATCATTGATTTGGATATGTACTCACCTGTGTAAAAGCATTATTATGAAAATGTCTCTTAAATTCTAAGACACTGGAACTTTTGCTGGACTTCACAGTCAGCGTTAACAGTACACCTTAAAGTTACTTGAGACATTAGACTGCGGTCTGACTGTATTCAGCCTCCTTGTTTAACCTGCCTTTAAGAGAACAATGGAATGCCCCACCTTCCTTGCTCAGATTTCCATTTAATCAACTGTTACAACATGAGGTAAAGCACAGCTCAATCATAAGTCAGGTACTCGTCCATGCTCCTTGCTCAAGAGTAATGCATGCATATTTATATATTTATATGCATACTGTAATAATAATTTGCTGGAAACAGAATATGGGCTGAAAGAAGTCTTGCAAGATGAATATCTGTCATAAATGCTGATCAAAACATAGGAATACTGCTTGATAAACAATGATTTTGTATTAGTGTGTCATCTGGGTCAGTCAGAATCAGTGACTTATCCCTTGTAAAACTCTGTTAAGACTTCCTTAAAGTATCCCTCATTCCTTCCCCACCTGATGCCTCCTCTGCTGTTCAATAAATGCAGAACAAAACCCTTTGTTAGGGAAGAAAGGCACGCAGACTGGCACAGACACAGGGACAGATTCCCAAGACAGCATTCATGCAGGGACAGATTCAGACCCACATGGCAGACTGCCAGGAGCATTAGAAGACAAAGGAAGAGCAAAGTGGAAAATTCCAGTCTGGTCTGCCTCTTGTTCAAATGACAACAATGGGAAGTGTTTTCATATCTATTCTTAAGTGACACTGACACATTATTGGAGACTATGAAGTTGTTATTCAAGTATTCAGACTTACCAAACTCACCAAGGAAGGGATGCAGGATGGAGAGTGCAGAAGGATGAGACAAACAATGATGCTGTCTTGATACTTGTTCCTTTAGTAGGTCCTGGGAACTGCTCTTGGTCTGGGGCAGCCCTTGTGAGTCCTCCCTTCATAAGGTAAAGGATGCAGACTCTCCATCATCTGAGGCAGTAATGGTTTTTATCTGGAAAGGAGGATAGAGCACAGAAAAATGACTCAGGTAAAAGGTACCAGCATCAGGGGTCAACAGTTTCAGGACCTGAGAAATGAGTGCCCTGGTTCTAAAGGCAGAATAGGTTGGGTATTGACACTATGTTTCCCACACTTCATTGACACAGATACTTTTCTAACCAGTCATTAGCATTTCCCTTGGTTTTGGCTCTTTGTTGCTGTTGTAAAACATCATTATGAAAAGCAACTAGGGAGAAAGGGTTGATTTTGTCCTACAACCCCTAGGTCACAATTAGTCACTAAGGGAAGTGGGGCAGGAACTGAAGGCAGTCGACTGAAGGTAAGAAGCACAGACCATGAAGGAGCTGCTTATGCTTCATCTCCTGGGCTTGCTTGGCTTGATTTCTTATATAACCCAATGCTACCTGACAAAAGTACCCACTATCGCCTGGTCTAATAGATCTAGTTCCAGGACAGGCTCCAAAGCTACAGAGAAACTTTGTCTCAAAAAGCCTAAAAACAAACAAACAAAAAAAAAATTACCCACTACCCACAGCAGGCCAGGCCTTCCCACAGTAATGATAAATCAATTAAATGTTCTGCAGACGTGTCCACAGGACAGCCCAATGAGTGAATTTCCCAGTGGAGATTCCTGTTTCCACATGTGACTAGGTCAAGCTGTCAAAAATCAAGGAGCACAGTGTGCCTAGGGACAAGTAAATACCCAAGCTTTAACTGCATGCTACTTTCCAGGAACAACTGAGTCAAGGCCAAACTTCACTGAAAGCTACAACCCCATGTCATCAGATATGGATGACTACCCAATCTGTGCATTTAAGATTCAATGAAGGTGAGTCAAAATATCATTAAAAATCTGCAAATGACTCTGCTAAAATCTTGGCAATCTTGGGTTAGATGCTTGCCAAAGGCCTAGATGAAGCAATTCTAGGTCTGAATCTGAAGAAAGTTCGACACAATATAAACAAACAAGTGGACAACAAAAGAGTAAGATGGACATCCATAGACGGACACTGAAGGGCACTCAACTGAATAGGTTGACAAGGAAACAGAGACAATAATAAATAAAATCCGGGTTCCTAATAAAAGGGGTGAAGAGAAGACTAATCCTCCGGATGTGGAATGTGGTCCAAGGAGGCCATCCGAAAAAGACATGGTTTCATAAGCCTGTAAAACAATGGTGAGTACACAAACTGGAATTGTAGTATTAGTTTCTTCCTTACATAATTAGTTGCCATTGGTGATCAGTGTCTCCAGATTCTAAAGTTCAAAGAACATGGCAAAATAAAGAACCTTTGGCAAATGATTCAAACTATGTCCATATATACCTCTATTTATCAAAAGATGTGTCATCCCAAGTTTCAGACAATGCTTTACAAGTCCTTTAGGGTATAAATACGCAAACACTACATATCCACCCATGGCCTAGACTCTTGCCGCACATCCATACCTTGAAGTTCGAAGTGACACACAGAAATTACTGTAAGAAAGAAGTCTGTGGAGCCTTCGCCTATGAGAATTACAGGTTTAGCTCATCCCAGGCTGCCTGAGGCTGAGCTTTACCATGCCAGAAGCTAGACAGATGTCACAGTTTCCAATGCTGAGGAATGTTAAAATGAACCTTGGACCACCCTCAGTAATCAGCATAATTACGTAGAGACTGGTATTCTGTCAGAAATCCAGAAAACTGAATTCCACTTATCTGTGTATGGGTTAGACCAATACCAATCATATATTTTCACTTCATTATTTGCAGAGATGCACTATTGAATAGTTTATCCTAACAAAAAAGCCTTTGTAGTACATGCCAAAAAATCATTACTCATTATTTTTGAGCTTATTATTTCATCTCAGATATGAGCCAGGATGAATTGCACCTGAGGCTCTTACTGGGACTCTTTTGTACAGGGAGAAAGACTTTCTCCTATAAACTTTGCAGGAAAGTAGAGGGACATGAACTCTCTGGGTACAACCAACCCTAGTAGACTGTCATGAAGGAGGAATTGGTAAGGCAACACTTCCCAGTGTGCTTCAGTTCTAGTAACTACAACTTCAACTTTTTGGATCCTAATATGAATTAAATCTAGGTTTTCACTCCTACCCTCAAACTGGTCTATTCATCAACCAGTTACTGCCATTACTACATGTGAAAAAAAATGAGTAAATGGTTACCATATCCCTGTGTTATCAAAACGAAAATCTGGTACCTAACTTGTTCCCTTTGGGTAGAGTGTTTTCTTGGCATAATACTAAAATGAAGAAGCAATGTCATAAAAATAAAGTTATAATTAGCATATATATTTGTCAATTATGATTTTCCTTCCATATCATGCAAAAATCAAAATTATATCAAAAGATTTACCTTTTAAGTCATCACAAAGCATGAAATTTAATTAAATTAATAAAATAAATGCCACTAATTCCATTGAAATGTTTAAGCTATCAGAAGTTCTTTTGCTTTGTAAAATTGCCTATTTTACAACACTTAACATTCAAATAAAGGTAGATAATTCACCCAGGACTACAATAAAATTCTTCTGAAAATACTTTTGGAATCCAATATTACTTCAAATAAGTCATTGAAGATTAATGTTACTATTGAGAATTCTAAAATAAATTACAGCAAAAGATCAAATTAGCATAAATGTCTTTTATCCTTAAGTCTACCCACATAATTTTCTTCTGTTTTAAAACACAGCAATAATTAAAGCTTAATGTTCCCAGTTTCCCAAATTGGTCCTTCAAAGAGTGCTAGAAATATTAATATTACTGACAACGTGGAAAGCAACTGGTAGCATCATTTTTACTAGTTCCCTTTTGAAATAAGTAAGACATAAATACTATGGGTCTTCACCTCCGTTATATCCCTGGGCCTGCTGATTATTTTCAAGGCTTGGTCGTCTATTTGTCACTCTTAAAGGTTTCCTTTGATTGGGCTCAGGTTTATAAGCAGAAGCTCTCAGCAAGGACAGCCTACACCTCCTTGGCAATATGCTCCTGGTTTTCTTTGGCTTCCTTCATTCTGTTTAGCATATTCTGCACCTTTCTCATTTTCTTGTTAGTTGGTGTGTTAATACATTGGGTGTTTGTCGTGCAGAACATGTGAAGTAACAAGACGCTGAACCTTGGGTGCTTTGGTCCAGGGCTTCTTATCTTTCCTGTTTAAAGACTTTCTGTAAACATATTGGTGGAGACCATCTTCTTTAGAGAAACTGAAAAGCTTTCAGGTTCTACTAGCTCTTTTTCCCTAACCACTGAGGAAGTACAGTACTATCTGCCAGTATAAGAAAATCCTTATTTCCTTTTCTTATAACCAAGTTGTGAGCATCCAATATGGTACCCACAGCGCACCCTAAACAGACGCGAAGTTTTCTTGTCTTGGGATCTACTTGGTCTACAGAAAGAAAGCCCATTACTGAACAGCAAATGCACTCTGCAGTGGAGAAAGACACCTTGCCTCTTGGGAAATCCTTGTTTGTCATTACCAACACTGACTGTGACCACATAACTTTTCTACTCTCACCTAGCATTAGCAGCTATGACTATGGCCATGTACTTCTCAGAGAAAGTGTGAAGATTTCATTCGTGCTCCATTTCAATGCGTTTCTGACAACCAATGGATGGGAAGGAGATATTAAGCGTCATCTTGACACAGCTGACTGCCTATGAGGTACCATGAAAAAGAGTGCCTTTGCTTTAAGATAACTTCCTCTGGTACATGGAGCTCACTTGCTGTGTGGTCCTAACAGCCAAATGAACTGACAAACTATCCACTTGTTGATTTAGAAGCACCTAACTTACAAATAGTTAAACTGGGCACAGAACTGAATTTGCCGTCCAGCCTAGTGCCCAGTTTTTGTAACTGGGCCTCTGTCTTATTTATCTGAGTCTGGGTCCCTGCCCTTATTCTAGTCCAAAACGTACTGTGTGCTGCAGGCCCCTTGCGGAAGACAACTTGCTGCTGTAGTTATCTAAGCTCATTTCTAATTCCTTCCCAACACTCTCAGTTTATTTCTCCAATTAATCCCTGATGTCAGTCATCAAATATTTATTTAGCGTTTAAGCACATACTGTGTTAAAGGAACTACTTTGTTTTAAAAAGGTTGTGGGCTTGTGATGTAGGAGGGTCATCTGTCTATGTGTTAACTTTCATTGGTTAATAAANTGCGGGAGCTGGGCCGGATGAAAAGCAGGGCCCGCTCCCCTTATTACTACAGGCTTGTCTGCAGACATTGGAGATACATTCTCCTCCTGTAGGGTTTTGGCCTCCTACTTCGAAATCTGATCTCTACCTTCAAATCTTCCTCCTCAGAATGGCCTTCGGCAGTCCCCCACATTTCAGCTGTAATCTAGCCTAGCCATGCTTTGAAATGGACTTGCTCCAGTTTCTGAGACAGCCAAAGTTGCTTCAGTACCTAGGAAACCCAGATGCAGAATCTGAGAAATTTGCATATTTGAGAGGTCATGTCTAACTTCTTCTCAGCTTCTGCATCACTCAGATTTCTATGGGTTTAACATCAGAACACTGCCTGTTTAAACACAACTGTCTTCTGGCATCATACAACTCCAAGTCTCCATTGTGCTATGGTAAGCAGAACAGGATTCCAAGCTGGTCATTGTGATAGCATGGCAACCTAACCTTGAGTCAAAGTTCAGATTCATACACACATAAAAAATATGTGCCTGTAAAAGCTTAGTGCGCTCTACCAATAATTCAACTCTACAGAGACACAAGCCTATGAAAGGTCCAGTTAGCCCAGACATTCCATCACAGTTGTCCCAAGAAATAAACCCATGTCTTCCAAAGCACGTAAAACATGAGGTCATTGTTTTGTGTTACTATGGTGGTAAGAATATAACATGCATGCTCTTTGGAAAACAGATTTTGCCAGAAATACGAAAACATGCTAGTTATAATGGGCATGAGCCACATTTAATCTTTGAAAACCCATTCACTTGGGTACATCAAGCTCATGTCCCTGAAGCAGGCATATAACTCAAACATGTAGGTAATTTGGTCAAGGCCACACAGGTCTAGCATACTTAGAACTCTCCTCAAAATGGAAGGCCACCTCCTACAAAGAGCATAGACAAACACAGAGCCTCTGTATGGGGACATCTATAAGCATAGGCTATACATTCATGCCAGATGCCAGATTCATAGAGAGTGCCATGCCTACGCTGGTGCCTGTGTGACAGAATGCCTCTGTGGTGGAAGTCAGCATAAGGTGAGGGGCTTGAGCTTCCCGGAGCGATGCCCCCGCAGTTCCCTGGCTCAGATAATGATATCCGATCAGCCTTTTTTAAAACCCTGTCCCATGGCCACACTGTTCTTAGTGTATCTTTCTCTTCCTGTCCTTTTTATTCCTT
>LOEQ01007004.1:129934-148875 GCA_001685075.1 Bramus lutescens | reverse complement strand
TTATGGACCGCTGCTCCTTGGCCGCAACTACAAAAGATTTTAAGTATAGATATAACCTGAACTTTGTATTAGCTTCTATCTAGCTTTGAAGGAAGTGTGCCAACTTTCGTAATTAATGTTTATTCAGTTTCTGTTCTGTGAAAATATATATACCATGCTTTGCCTTTAATAAATTGCAGCAGATTCCAACCACTCTCTTGTGTGTTGTGTCTGTCTATCATTCGTGGAACTTGTGCCTTCCTGTTACTAAGACCCTGCTTCTCCCACGGTCTGAGTGGCTCCCCTGATCCGGTCCATGGCAAGAGAGCTTTGCTAGCTGCAACAGAGCAACATGGACATTTCAGACTGTCACTGACTTTCACAGAGCCAGACAGTGGCCACCATAAGCAAAATGTTCCTTTCTGTCTAGAAATGTACCAGGAATGACAAGAGCAGATAGTTCCAGGCTCCTTGCTCCCCATAGAGTACATGTGTCTAAATGTCACATCTCACTCCATCTCACAAGCAGCACAACCCTCAGCAGAGGTTCCCAAAATAGTACATCTTAGACTGCAGTGCTCACTGACCAACATGAGTTTGGGAATACACTTTAAGCCATGTTAGCAGTTCTTGAGAGGAGTAACCAGAGGAACAAGGCAGTATCATAGCCCCAAAATGTTAAGATTCTGTTAGTAGAAAGAAGATATTAAACAGATGAGTTTTGTAGATAAAAGAGGTGTATGCTGAGAGTTTTAATATTATCTGTGCAGGGTGCTTTCAAGCAGATCTCTCTAAGGCAGTAACATCCCTGTCCCACACAGTGCTGTGGTATGTATGAGTTTATAATGGTTAATTTGGGTTTACAGTGCTAGGGACCAGAGATAAATGTCAAGCAAGGCTCCACATAAGCGATGATGACATTTTATCCTGAACTGACTGAAGATGCTAATTTACCTTGACATTTTGTCATGAGAAGTTGATCTACTTTTATCTAAAATCTTGCCACAAAGTCAAGCAAACATTGTAACTGTGGTCCATGGAGCATTGGGGATATCAACTTGAAGAGCCCACAAAGATTCGGTGTAGGCTGTACATTGGTGCACTCCTCTAAACTCTAGAAAATATTTATCTCTAACTTGAAAAATTCTACACTTTTACAAAGCTTACAAAGCTACAAAAAAGCAACTTTTATCTTGATTTGGAACTTAAAAGAAGACTGGCAAATATTCCTTGGTTATAAGGTAAATATTCAAAGTGCTCAGATAGCACTAAATAAGATTTAGTGAAACCTATCTGGCCATGGCTAAGAGCCTGTAAAAACACTTGGTGCGGCAGCTGGAGAGCACGTGGAGCCTGAAGGTCCTCCAGGTAGAAGCCAGCCCTGGGCTCTAAAGACTGAGTGATAACTTTTCGTAAATCACCATGGAGCTTTCCTGGAAGGCAAGGTAAATTCTTCCATAAAGAAAATATATGCAGATTTAACTCACTTATAAATGGAAAGATGAGCTACAGAGCTTTATTCTGTTCAGAGGTTAAATTTGCCCAGTGGGAAGACCAGTTAAAGAAGAATTAGAGTAGTTTCAGATGGGAAAAAGGAAGGAGGAGGGAGAGTACAAATCTGGGCTCTTAGAGAGCTGTACTTCTAAGCTTAATGTTACGGTGTTATTTCCCCCAAGAGGAAAATAAATATTTTAAATTATAGTATTATTGTGATTCATAAATAAGAATGTGGCATGGAGTTATTTTAATCTGACACTGATGCTACCTGTAATTACAGTTTTCCATTGCAGCAGACAGTGATGCTCCAAGAGAAAAGAAAAATCAGAGGGAAGCCATGTGTTTTGATCATAAGTCTGTTGTTAAGGGAATTAGTATGGAATAAGAGGGTTGGCTGAGTAAATATCTTGGTGGTATGTCTGATGACAATGATATTGATGCTACTTGATATATGCTTTGTGCAGTTTCTAATGTTTCTGGGCCTGGTTCCAGTGTGGTTTGATTTCATTAGTGGAGATTTCATAGTTTTAGTGTTGTTATTGGTGTCCTTTATAGTCTGTGCTTTGAGAAGAACAGAGGAAAAAGAATGAAATTCGGGGTCTCAACCATGTTGGGAGTACTACCTTCAAGGCAGATAAGCATAGGCAAGTTGAGCCTGAAATTCTGTTTGGTTTTGATTATGCATACCCTTCTTATCATGCACTTGGCAGCTTATTTGCATCACCTACATGTGCTTTACACAGATACCCCTCTCCAAACAATGCAGTTAGCAACCCCAGAAACCCCTCGAGACCCACCTGACTCAGGCTCTATGTACCTCATATGTGAACAATAGTATAGATTCCTCTGCCTTTAATACCAATCTATTCTAGTGCATTCTTAATGTGTCTGTTAAAAAAAAGGAAAAGCTGTCATTGGTGAACTGGTTTATGATGCATAAGCAGCAAGACAAAACAAAACTTCTGGGGATAATCTCTTATTTGCCATCATATGCCTATGGATAATTGAGCTTGCATATGACTAAAACCAAATGCATTATGGGAATAGACACACACAGTAGGAAAACATGAAGATATAAACTAATACACCAATGAATACAGAGAACCATTCAAACTACATCCCTCAGCAACCAAAGTCCTCCTCCTCTTGAGCCCCAGAAAAGAAAGCCATGAACAATGTATAAACCCTTAGTGTCCTCACCTCACAGCCTGTTGCCCTCTGGCAGTATATTATGATCTTTCCCATTGCTTTTTCTTCAATAAAGAGACCTTGGCATTTTTAAAAATCTTTATGGACCCTTATTTTCAATTCTTTGGACAGGTGGCTAAGAACCTGGAGACACCTGTCTCAGACCTTGACCTCTGGTAACATAGCATCTTCAGTGTTAGACTTGACATTGGGAGTCCAGTTTCTCATCAAGCTTGTAATTTCCAATGAAGGACAAAGCCTCTTCAGGTCTTTAAGCTTCATGGGCTGATCAACTTCTTGTTTTCAGCATCCCAGTTTTCTTGTTGTTCAAAAATGAACCAAATCCTATGGGTATTGGAGTCAATTACTAAAATCAGTCATGAAATCCACTCCACACAATCAAATAGTTTGTCTTGCTGGATTCATGCAAAGTTATTGTCAGAGAGTGCTTTGCCTCTGCACTAAAATTTGTCTGGTCAGAATCCAGAAGCTTCCATATCCAGCACACTCTGTGTGTGTTTGTGGATCACTTTCATTAATTCCTCCAAGAAATGTTTTTCGTCAGCTGTCAGAAATGTGGATCACCCTCAATAATACAAATGCAATCTGTCGTGGCCTCTGCATCAGTGACTGGAAGATTACACAAACATGTAGAACTCATTGCTTTCTTTACCATGGTGAGATGATGTAAGTAAGGAATGCAATTGATAGTGAAGACACATCATACTTATTCTTGCAGAGCAGGGGAAAGTGAGCATGTTCGAAGATAGTTTACAGACAACTTTGACCTTATGTTATTTTTTGATCACTAATATCAATGAAAAATAAAAGGATTGCCCTGTTATGAGCCTGTCCTTACAGCATTACCGAATAGTACCTTGACTCTGTGTATACCCTCCTGTGTACAAAATAAGCCTCTTTAGGAAAAGCATGCAAGAAATCTCATCCTAGGGGCTGGAGAGATTACTCTGTGATTAAAAGCACTAGCTGTTCCTCCAAAGACCCAAGTTCTGTTCCCAGCACCCACATGGTGGATCACAAGGTCTGTAACTCCAGATACAAGTGATCCAACACCTTTGTCTTGCCTCCCTGAGGACCAGGCATGCAAATGGTGCACAGACATGTATGCAGGCAAAACACCTGCACACATACAGCAAAATAAATTAAAAATAAAAATAATCTGATTTTGAAAACAAAATTTGAAACTAAGATATCCATCCCTGGTTTCCAATATGCTACAGCTCAGTTCTCTTTTTCTGTGAATCCACAGTGTCTAGACCAGTGTGCATACTCATAAGATAAATGTCTCTAAATAAAAGAGTGAACTACTGGGTGAGCAAGTGGGTATAATAATCAAAAAAATTATATGATTATAATACATCCAAGGGTGTGTTATTTCCAGTTGTCTTGAGCTTATTATGTGAATTTTCCATCATAATCCAACTACTATAATCAATAATTTTTCCTTCTCGAAAAATTGGACAAAACTATGGTTGAGAGACACCTGTGATAGGTAAGGAAAAGGCAAAATACCAAATTCTATTCTCTACTAAAGACTATACTTACAAACCTGGGAAAGGCTTTGTGGTACACAATTTTAATAAAAAGAAAAGGTTTTTAAGTATGTAAAGGTGCATATTATTTACAATAAATAATGTACAATTAATTAAACATTATATATACATAGTTTAGAACATGCCATACGAGACACAGGTACATATTATATCTAGTTAACTCACTATAACCATTTAGTTACTAATTATTCATAACGTAGTCACAGAGTTCATAGCCTACATATGGGTACATTTAGTAGTGTAGTTTTGACACACACCTCCCTGAGCACGAGATCCCACACAGAGCATACAAAATTCTTCTGGAGCCTGACAGCCACAAGATTCCCTCTGGAACTCACTACGTTGCCCTTCCTGCTCTTCGCTGCAGTCCACCTTTTCTTCTTGGTCTTGTCAGAAGGGGACTCCTGTTTTCAGAATCCACAGACCACTGTTTGCTTACAGTGAGAAACCTCCTCCCCCTCTTGACCCTGCAAAGAATACCTCGCCTCAGTAACAGGCACCTGAGCGGTGCAGGGCATCCTGTTTTCCAAGCCCTTTAGTCTAGAAGAAGAGTAGCCCTCATATGTGCCGTTTCTGCTTTCTCTCCACCAACTTAAAGCTTTTTTTTTTTTTTAAAGTTTCAAGGTTCTGATTCCTGCTTGCAAGTTAGGAAATAAAAATATGGAAAGAGGAAAACTAAACTACATCTGCTGTGCTCACAGCTGACTGAATCTTTGTGTTCACCAAAGCTATCCTTCCTTCTATTCCTTCATTCATGGACTGAGCGTGCACTCATTAAACATTGCCTGACATACTCCATGGAGGAAATGGCAGTGTGCGCAGAAATTAAACCCAAGCCCTGCTCTTCCAGAGTTAACCATCTACTGAGAGGCAGAAAACAATCAACAGGGGGCAGAGTGCAAGTGCTGAACTACTCAGAGAGCTCTCAGAGCTGAGGAGGCGGGGCTAAGACAGAGGCCCAGGAAGCTGGTTTCTCAGTAACTTTGGAGCCTCTCCTGGAACTAGGTCTTGTAGACCAGGCTGGCCTCAAACTCACAGAGATCCACCTGCCTCTGCGTCCCGAGTGCTGGGACTAAATGAAGGCGTGCGCCACCACTGCCTTGCTATTTCTCGACATCCTGTGTCCAGTGTGAGTGGCATCGACAGCACTGAGATCCTATTGACTAGTTCTACACGGAAATGCTAATAGAAGTGAGCGTGGTGAAGAAATAAGAAGGACTATGGCCAGAGAGCCATAGGATCCTGCTTCGGACTGGAGGACAAGAAAGACTTCTTTGCAGGAGAAATATTTAAGGCATGTCCTAAAAGATGGACCCAAGTAACAAAAGGGAAGGAAATGCTCAAAGCATAAATTCTAGTTGGTCTTAGCAAATGGAGAAGAGATGAGTATGAAGAGATGTCTTTGGGATACAGCCAAAGACAGGCCATGTACTTGACGGCATAGTGGCTATGGACAATAAAGGAAGCGGAAGACTTAGAAATGATTCCCAGGTTTCAGGCATGAGCAACTAAGAACTGCCAGCGGCAAGGGATGCTTTCTGAACCATACCTTTCCATAGCAAACTGTGTCCATCTTGCGTTGCTCCTGGGAAGGTCGTTCCCTGCTTTGTCTTGCTTGCTTGTTTTCACACGTGCTGACCAGACAAATAGAAGGGGGACAGGGGAGAACACAAAGTTCAATGTCTTCCAGAAAGAATCTGTTTCTGGGCTTCTCAGCTTTTGTTCTAATTGTAGCCGTATCACTTTCTTGAGACACACAAGGACTATACTTTCAACTCTGCTCTGGACACACTGCTATACTCTAGCTTGGAATGATACAATTAATTGACAATGGCCAATAAGGTACTAGCCATCTGTGATAAGTAATTTACTCTTCAAGGGGCTATTCCATGCCTAAACTTACCAATTGCCACACATTTAAACAGTGGAATTCTTTTTATCAGACGTATAAACTGACTCATACAAAGCAGCTCAGCCTAAAGAAGAGAAGAAAGGGTTCTCCAGGTGGTAGAAGCTGGGTGTTGGAGTCAGAGCATCCTTTACCACTCTTGCCTCCTCCTTCTGCATTGGGTCCAGGCAAAAGTTTGATTCAAAGGGATATTGGGTGAGATAGCAGAAAGTCTGGGTTTAAGTAAGAAACAGACCTGAAATCATAACATGAAAGCTAGGAAAGACTAAAAGGGTAATAAGACCAGTGGTCTTAGGACACTTTCCAGATGAAAATCAAATTTTTAATATGCATCCTATTGTCACACTAATTGTCAAAGGACAGGGAGGATGTCAGGGTGTTTGTATGAAGAAAGAAATCTCAAACCAGGCAGGTTACAAGCTTCATAAAGAAATGCATAAGAAGATGTAAGAGGGCATGGATAGCAGGAAGTCCTGAGAACAGGCTGAGAGGACCATCCCCGAGCAGCCATAAAAGGCCTGAGACATGGCTGGGGTCTATTCTTCAGGGAGCAGCCAAGATGGAAATTCCTTGTAGCATGAATTTTAGTTGGTCTTAGGAGTAAAAACTCAGAGTCAGATATAGAGGTTAATACTGAAGATCAGAGAAGCAGAGAGACTAGCCACTAGAGACTTTTTACCTCTACTAGTGCTCAGCCTGAAGGGGTGATCCTGTCCTTAGACTGCATCTCTAGACTCCAGACTCCATCTGTCTCCTCCAAACCTCAGACTCCATCTGTCTCTTCCAAACCTCAGACTGCCCTGAGCTCCTGTCTCCTGCTTTTTATAGTCCTCTCTCCAGCCAACCATATCACTCCAGTCTCTACCTCCCTAGTGCTGGGATTAAAGGCGTGGGATCCCAAAAGCTGGGATCACTTTTGTATGAGCTCCATTTCTCTTTTAGGCAGATTATATCTTGTGCAGCCCAGGGTGGCCTTGAATTTACAGAGATCCCTCTGCCTCTGTCTTCCGAGTCCTGGAATTAAAGGTGTGTGCCACCACTTCTTGGCCTCTAGTGGCTTAGCTCTGCATTCTGATCTTCAAGCAAGCTTTATTTGTTAAAATATAAACAAAATGTCACTACAGTTTCTCACAAAGTAAACCAAGACTCAACTCTCTTCTGAAACCAGAAAACAAGGGAGCCTGTTAAGACAAGTACTTGGAGTCTGGTAAAGAGAAGAAAACAGATCTAGATCAAAATAGAGAACACAACTCAGGCAGTATCTGTGATTTGTGGGTGCATGAATATTTGAATGTAATTTTAATACTTGGATTATACTAAAACAGAAGTCTTTGTAGTGTAAGACGTACTATAAGAGAGCAATTCACACCTTAGTAAGTTCAGGGAAATAGTGGAAGCTCATAAAAGCTAAAAATAACACCAGCAACATCATGAGACAATTATATGGGCTTGAAAATATTTCTCTCTGGGGTGTCTAAGAAAAATTTTTTGACCTTTTGTTAAAGACCAGCTCAGGCTGATGATTGATTACATCTGTCCTCAATGGTAATCACACAGAGTTTCACAGTACAATTACTTCAAATAAGCCATTCCTTCAGATTTCTCTTCAAACAATTTGGTGAATATATTCAGGCAAAGGGCAATATCGCCAAGGTTTTCCTATCCAGTCTCTGCTCTGCACGAAGCAGCTTTGGGAATGTATGCAACCACTATCTTTAGGAGCAATACAAATTGAGATAGGGAATCGGCATAGCCAGGAGTGTGATGAGTTCAATTAAAAGTAGCTTTCCCAAGGTTCCTTTTATTTGCTGAAGGGAGCCATGTTCTCCAGCCTTGAGCAAAAGCGAGCTCCAGTGGAACCAGAGTCTTCTGAGGGAACAGGCAACCCTATAGTCTCTCTCAGGAACACTGCTGTTCATGTTGGTGTTCTTTCTTCCTGCATTTGATCCTGCCTCAGAGTTGCTGTCCTTCACCTGCCACAGTTGAGACTAGGTGTGGGGAAGACATACAGGGGAGCTCAGAACTGGAGGAGCACCCAGGGACTGAGAACAGAAGGACGCAAAGTTCCATGCTTTCAGACTCTGCAGGAAGAGTTCCAGGCTGACTCCTCCTCCCATGGGAGGATCCATTGATTCTTGAGAGGGTTAAACTGCTCTCCTCCCTAACAGTGTCAAAATGAAGTCTTCAGGGAACACTCACATAGCAAGGTAATATTCTCTCTCTCTCTCTCTCTCTCTCTCTCTCTCTCTCTCCTCCCTCCCTCCCTCCCTTTCCTCTACCTCTTTGTTTTCCTTTTACCCTCTTTTCCTCTTTTCCCTTTCCTGTCTGTCTTCATCTCTCCCTCTTATCTTCCATTTCTACTTCTCTGCCTCCCTCCCCTAGTCCTGAACACTGAGTCTCAGCTCTCTTCAGATCAGCAGACTGCCCCCATGTCCTTTCCACTAAGAGTTCTACATCAGCCACAAGAGTCTGCCATGTCATTAGACTATAGGGCATGATTCACTCAAAATCATTCTATGAATTTTTGAGCTATTTCACTTAATAGCAACCTCACTTTCCGTTCTCACATACATTTTAATCGGTGCTGGGACAAGACTTAATCCACCTTTCAAAGAGTAAATAAAGAAAAGCATCAACTTAATTTGGGTTGCATTTTATTTTAGTTAACATCTATAACTTAAATAATTAAATGATTGATTATTCCATACCACTGGTTCTTATGAATATATAAGAAGTATGAGGGCATTAAAACTAATATCCTTGGGGGTAGTACCAAGCATCTATATATTAAATAGATGGTTCTAATGCCTGGGTTCAACCAATGCATATAAAATTTGTGTATACCCAGGTTGAGAACTATAATATTCTTGAAGCTACATGTGGATATTTCATGCAGATTTTTTTATTCATATACCTTGAAGAAGGTCCTCTTAGTTGCTTCATTCACTGTCCTGACTGATTAGATTTGTGGAGCTAAAATTATAGTCATGTACCTCCATGACAAGCCTAGATTTTATTTAACTTGTAATACTGTTTTTTAAATTCTTCATCTGTCTTTTTCTGTGGGTCTTTCTTTCATCTGAGTTTGGCTCTTCTGCCAAGGTTCTAAATGGTAATTTTGTTTTGCAGAGTTGAAGCTCTACTGTATTCCTTGCAATTCTGAATTATAGTTTCTGTTGAGAAAATGGAAACACAAGGTGAAAACAAAACCTTCTTGTATTTGGTAGTCACACAGTCATACTGAAACTCAGTATGTATCCCTGCCCTACTGGTGATTCAGAGATCATTTGAGAACAACAGACCTGACTTTCACTGACTGGATATCATGTTTGCTGTTCTGCAATAAGTAAATAAGAAAATAAATCTGAAAAAAGAACAATATGTTTCATGAAGAACTTTTCCCTTGAAATTTAAGACCTAAGTAAAATGTGACAATCCATGTTTTAGTGGCAAGAAAAGTCAGGGAATCAATAAGAGGGAGGAGAAGGCGCAAAGGAAGCTACAAGTGTGGAGTCTGTCAGAGTGTGGTTAGCTGGCCACAGCTTCCTGACAAACACATTAGTGGCTTGATCATGTAGGTGGCTTCCACGGAGGCTATGGAGCTGCTCTGTCATGAGAGAATCACTGTGAGGAGTAGACCAACTATGTCTGTTGGTTCTTCCTTTGTCTCCTCTGCAGGTTGAAGTTTAGCAGCAGCTGCAGCTGGATTTCCTCAGCCTGCAAGTAGAAGAGGTCACTAGCATCTCCCGGGTCCTCTTTGGTCACTCTGTGTCTTTGTAGCACCTCTTTAGTTTACCCTAGAAAAAGCTGCTCCCAAAATATTACCTTTGCTTTTGATTTCTTTCAAAGCCACCATCCATTCTCACGAACTCAGGTAGCATCACTCTGAATCGTTCAAACGGCTACCTCAGTTCCTGACTTTCCCGGTACCAGGCACAGTAAACCTTTGGCATTCTGTCAGGCACTTCTCAGCTCCAAAAGCAAGCACCATTGATGTTTAAGAAGTTCTGCTTTATAGCACATGCTCTTGCCACCTGGCGTCACAGCTCATCAGACAAAGAGCAGCACACAACCCAAAGAAAGCAGTCTGAGGTCTGGAAAGAACCTGGACTTGGTCCTGATGAGAAAAGATGAGAAAGCCAAGCAAATTCCTCCCAGGGAAGTGAGCACTGAATATTCAGAGGCTGAGCAGTTGGCATCAGGTCCTGAAGCTAAAAGAACCCAGTGAGATAAAGTCAAGGTCACATCTGCCCTAACAGCAGGACAAAATGGCAAAGTAAAAGGAAATGGTGTCTTAAAGAAAAGACCCAGTAATACAGACAAAAGAGTGGGGCTAAAAAGGAAAGGTGCCCTGGTGGTGACCTTGCTCCCAGGGATGCTCTGAGTAGCTGGCCAGCAGACTTCATATTCTAACGTGACTCCTCCCCCTTTACAAAATTTAGTTCTTATCATGCATATGACTCTAAACATATTTGTATTTTTTATGAATTCTGAGTTCATTGGATAGATTATAAATATTTTTCAGCAATATATCTACCATATAATAGATATTCAATTAGTATTGGCTAATGCATTAGTTTATAACTGAATGTTTACTCGCATTGTTTTGTGTTAATTCTCCTTTACATAACTTTAAGGTTGTTCCATTTGATATCATTATGAGATCCTTGCAGCTTCACACAGGCAACCTTATGTAAATGTTACAAGAGTCTGTAGTATCTTTGTACTGTCCCCATATTATTTGCAAGGAAACCGATGCACCAAGAGTTGAATACCCTGCACAAGATAATATACTGTCACTGGATTGCAATAAAAGCTGTTGGGTTCCACTGTCTCTGCCTTTCAGTCTATGCCAGCATGCTAAATGACCAGTTTCCACCTCTTAAAAGAAGATACAGCACCCTAAGCCAAGTGAAATCATTAAATTTTAGGTAGGCATCAATAACCTGACGATGTATATGCAATATGAAAAGGAAAGTCCACATCACAACCAAATCTGAGACATAATCCTCTCCTCCAGGATACTGAGGCCACTCTGGCTTAAAACTCATTCCACCAGGACCTAGGCACAGGAAACAACAGCTGAGGACATAGATAACTGGAAGGTGTTCGTGTGTCACTCTTGTCAATAATCATCATAATATTATATCCAGCTCTGAAACACCTTTTCACGTTTCCTTGGAAACAGCCCAGCCTGAGGAGAAAGACTCAAGAACAGCTCCTGAGAGCTAGTAGCCTGGCATAGAGCTGTGTCCATAGAGCCCACTCCAAGTACACAGACAGGGTTGGTGCAGTGATATACACAGACCTGGATCCTGAGCTCCCCCTGCATTTCCCAGAAACACTGCATCTGAAAGCCCACCAATGACAGAGTCCTGGTTTCATTTCTGTTGCTAGAATAGAATACACCGACAAAACGCTACCATGAGAATTTGGCCCACAATTACAGGTCACTTTCCATCATTTTGGGGAATTCAAGACAGGAACTCAAGCAGCTAGTCACACCCCTTTCATAATCAGGAGCAAAGAGAGAATAAGTCGACCATTGCTCACTTACCAGCATTTCTGTTCAGCTAGTGTTCTCCCCAGCTCAGGGCCCAGTCTGAAATGATGCTGGCTACGTGCAGAGGGAGCTCCTCACCTCAATTAACAATCCAGACAAGTCCAAGGGGCAACTTGATATAGGAGTCATTCTGCTGTGTCTCCCTTCTAGATGACTCTAGATTGTGGCCAGTTGGCATTTAAAAGTAAGCATCACATACTGGCCTAGAGGGAAGGAATTCAGGCCCACCGTTACCATTTTTAGTGTCAATCAGCCCTATGCTTATCAGCTGTTTCAGTGGTTTGTTTGACTTCACTGGCACACAGAGCGCACACCTATAAGGTAAGAAGCATCATCAGGACCCAAGTGTGTTTAGAAATATGTGTATTAGCTAATTAAATGGTACTTTTGGTGGGTCTATTTGCTAGAACAGATTATGGCCTGTCTGAAATCCTCTGGTCCTGTGAAATGTGGAAAATGTGCCAAAGCCCTCACAGTTGGGTCATCTGACAGCATCCTCACCATTTATGATCATGGAGGCACCACAGAAAACATAGTAAGGAAAAGAAAACTGAGTAACTTGCCACCTAGTAGGCACTAAGATAGATTCTCGATCCTTCCATGTATTTCTTTACAGGCAAAGTCTCCTCAATCGTTCTACTCCTAGACACCCTGCGCTGACATCTCCAGTTCTATGTACCCCTGGCAGGAGCAGCCCTCTGAGTGAATTTTCTCATTCTTGGGAAATGTGCCAGACAATTACTACAGCTGATGTGATGGGACCATTGAAAAATCTGCTGGTCAGATATTTTTTTCCCATCAAAATGCTTAGTGTGGTTTTCTCTATAACCTAACGCTACTCCTATATTTTAATATCAGCAAATCAAAAATTCATTTAGGTATTCATTTTGTGTATTAATTTCCAACAGTGATTTTAAAAAAAATACTTGGAAACCAAAAGAACGAATCAAAACACTAACAGTAGTGACTTGAAACTGGAGAGAAAAAAACGGTGTTTGGAAACTGGGTGAGATGTGGTTCTGCATAGAAAGAGCCTCAATTTGTCCTCACAATATGAAGAACGAAATTATCTCTATATTAGACATTTAGATTTTTTTCATATATAAACAAAGCTCATAGTGTCCGTGGATCTGCATTTAGACAAGTTCTGAGCTTAGACAAGAGTCTGCATCTGGGCGGAAATGAAGACTCATGGAGCAGTAATTATATTCCCAAATTGTGTAACCTCTGGTCTTTGGGCTCCAAACAAATACAATGAGCAATTCAATGCCCCTCAGACTCTCATGGTAACCGTAGACTACCAGAGATCAGAGAGATCAGCAGCTTAGTTGAGTGAGACCAGATATAGGAATTTATAAATGAAGAAGAATGTAAAGAATAAAGGGGTTCACAAACAAATCCAAACCATTTGTTCACATTGAGCTTGCCCCATAGCATTTGTCAAGGTCTTTGAACAAAAGCTAAAATAATGAAACCACACCCCCAATGCAAGTACTTTATGATGTAAAGCAGACCTTTAAAGTACCAAGCATCAGAAAGGAGACAGGAGGCTCATGTTAAAAACTTACTTACGCAAAGACCATGGGGAAGTTCCAGAGGCGTGTGAAGTGTGGTAATTAATGGCATTTTTTTGCAGGCCCAACACTACACTGTCAGAGTTAAACTAACTAGAAGACATGCAAATTTAAAAATGTTTTCTTTATGTATGTAATTTGAGAAAGAAATTAAAAAAGCCCATGGGTGAGAAACAGTCATTGAAACCTGAATGTAAGGACTCCATCACTTCTCCCTTCCTGGTACAAAACCTCTTTCTTCCAGCCTAGATTCTATCTTTGACACTTCTGTTGGGTGAAAGGACACTAGGACACTCTTCTTTTCACATGCCTTTGTCCATGACCAGCAACTTCTTTCAAATCAGTCAGTCGAAGATTTCTGTATCCACATAATGGAAAAAGATATAACTCTGCATTAATCCAGAGAGCCTTGAGGGTCCTACTTAGCTTGACTCAAGTTCTACAACTTTCTTCCTTACTCTAAGCCCTGACTTCCTCTCTAGTGCACTAACCTTCACAAAGCATGTAATTGCAAAGTCTTTCCCTACCCTTTGAAATGGAAATACATCTTCCAATCTCTCACCAGTTTTACAGCTAAGAACCTTCTTAGCCAAGGACCTGGGAGCCATTCTTTTGAATTGTAATCTACCAGAGTGCCCCCTCCCGGTATCCATGGTGCTGGTGAGATTCAGGATAGAAACCACACCTTAACAGACACTAATTAGCAAACACAGTCTGCCTAACCCTCTGAGCAGCCTCCCTGGCAGCTTTCTGCCAGTTCTCTCCAGGGCTTGAAGTTTGCCTTCCTTTTGTTTCAGCAGTGGCTTTTCAGTCCCATTGAAATAGTCTTCCTAGCTATTTAATTCTGTCTGGCATGCTGCTCCTTGATGGTATATAGACTTTAAGGAAGCACTATGTGTTGTGGTTTTTTTTTTTTTTGCCTCATTAGAAAATTCCAAAACCAAGGAGAACCAAACAAACGCTTGGCGTTCATCGTCAGCAGCACAGTGCATGTGGGCCATTTAGGGCAAAATAGCTTAGATGAACATCAAGAATCGCAGCATAAAAACAGTGGCCATCTATCAAAGATGCTCTGTCTGAAAATCCAAGGGCTTAGGGAGTCTTTAGAAAACCTACCTTATGTGTAGAACAGCCCAGTGGGATGCCATAATAGACTTAGTATGATGATTTCCAGTGTGGTCTTTACAGGAGTAATTGTAGATCCATAGATTCAAGACCTGGTGGCTTTGTCTTTGTGCCTCAGACACAGTACCTGAAATAGGAGTCTCAAGTGTGTGAGCACACTTAATTAAAAAATACTCCACACTGCTGCTTCTAACATGCAAGATATAATGATTCAGACTTCTCCAAGTCAACTCACAGTAGACTATAGGTAGCAAAATGAAATGAGATGAAAAGAACTCATATTTATTGGCTGATAGTAAATTTTCTCAAGTCAATGTAGTTGTTTACAGGTAGTCCACAAAGCAGGTTTACTTCCAGAGTGGTAATCACTGGACCAAAAAGAATTAAGCACAGTTCACATTTAATGACTGCATTGTTACAAGGTGACTTGACTGGCAGGATGATCCAAATTCATCTTTCATATTGGCAAGTAGCTACAGACTCAGTGATGGTCCCAGCAGCCTGAGATGCCCAAAGAATCCCAGAAAAAGATGTTAAGTACATGAAGATATTCTGATTTTTAAAGTGAACGGACCTTAAGCTATATACCCACAGAGTAACTAATAAGTATGAAGAAGGAAGGCTGACTTTGCAGCACAGAAACACTGTGCACACTACTTTAATCAAGAGATCAAATGGCAATCATCAGTGACAGGATCTACACATTACCTGTCACATGACATCATATGCTGGAAACAAATATCACCTACACGCTCTTCTTGTCAAAAACAGTTTGCCAGAATCTTGTAGAGAAACAAGACAAATCCAAATATAAAAGCATTCTGCAAAACAATTTCACTGAGCTACTCAAAACTCATCAATGATGCAAAAGTTCGAGAGGCGGAGAAGCTACTCTAGGCTTAGAAGGCTGGAAGAGGCTTGCCAGCTAATTACAAAACATAAGCCTTGTTTGCACACTATTCCGAAAAGCATCGTTGTGACACTTGATTAGGAACTAAATATAAAATAATATATTAATACATCTCTTAAGTAATAGTATACAATAGTGTTTAAAAACATGCTTCTTTGTTGTATCCCTCTTAGTCTCAAATACTTCCGCAAACTTCATCAATTGATCTTAAACAAGAATCTATTTAAAACTATTTAGCAAGAACTTAGAGAAAGAAATGCTTGCTAAAAGTCAGCTGTATATTTACTAAATAAAAAGAAACCATTTTCTGAGATTTTAGATCAGATGTTTAAGGAAAATATAAGAGAATTTTCTTTTCAAAATTTAAAAGGTTGAGTTATCATTTCGCAAAGTGAATGAAATCTTATCTTAATGAACATAATCGAAAGAGTGGACACCAGCCTGAAGGGAACCTTCAAGTACTATGGTACAAGATTCTCACAAATAAAACTGTAACAAAATATTTAGTGACTATGCAAATATTCTCAGTGACAGGGTCATGAATATCCAAAGTCTTGATAGATTAAATGGATGAAAATCAACAACATAATATTTTACACTTAGTATTTATATATTATTGCACATTTAAAACATTTGCAACCAAGATAAACTACTGAAGGAAGAGCAGCGAGAGCTTTCTAGTGTTTTTAAGGATATCTTATTATGTCACCCACAGGACAGAGACACGTGAGAAATTCTGGAGTGCTCTGATATCATGGAAGCATTCACTGAAGAGCATCACAATGGAGGAACAAGGAGACAGAGCGGAGAGAAAGGAGATCATCTACTGGGCAGGACTGCATATATGATTATCCAGGCTGTAGGTATCAATCTGCCCAAAGTAATACAACATGGCTCCAGCAGAGAGGACAAAGTAGACAGCTGCAGAGAAAGAAGAAGAAAGAAGCAGTCATAACAGCAGGCCAAATAGCAGGAGGATGAGCATTTAAGTCAGCTGGGACCATAAAGCAAGACTTTCTCAAAGTGGGAGGAAAAAGACAATGACAGAAGAATGACAGGATAGTGGTGAAAAGCATCGCGGATTTAACAGCGCTAATTGCAGTATGACTTAATGTTGAGGTGAAGCTCCCCAAGAACACACTATCCCAAGCAAGAGCCTGATCATCCCATGTTGTAACAACTTTAAACCTGTGCTTAGCTCAAATAAATTCTGACACATTGAGATTTTGGCAGGGTCTGGATGGAAAAGAAAGCTGTTCAACTAAACAAAAGGAAAGCACCCAGGAAGCAGCTCTGTCTTTCAACTCCTGAAAAGCCACTTGTGACACAAGGATGTCATTACCAATAGCACAAGTAAGGTTCCAACTGCATACTCAGCTCAGTCTTAGGAAAACTTCTGAATAGATCACCGTTGAAGATAAAACGACTGTCTGGAGAAATGCTGAGCCTCCCAGGCTAACTGATGAAAGAGCAAGGAGAAAATTCCAGTCTCTGACAGAGTAATTAACAGGCCTTCAAACATCAAGGTCCTATAACTCTATGGTGGTACCTTTTCTATGATATTGGATTATTAGTAAGTTCATAAAAACAAAACGTAAATAAAGTACTATATAGTTGACATGGAATCTTAAACACTATTTTGAAAAGTAAAATTCCAAGGTGTGAAGGTAAATTTTGGGGTTTTGGTGAAGGTTACCTAGCCCTTGGGATGTGGATTTAGGAGTAGACGTGTGTGACCTTGAGCAAGTGTCTCAGCCTTTTCATGTTCATTGCACACACCTCTTCTACTGTTCCTAAACTCAATACCACCAGTTGTATCCCCAGCTCTGTAACTTGAAACCTGCTATGGTCTCCCTCTCTTCTGTGATCCCATCTCTGATAGATCACAAAGACCTTCCATTCCAAAGTTTCTTCCCCTACTTCATCCCATTTTTCAAACCTCTAATACCTCTAATTCCTGTGAATGTAACAAGAGGGGCCTGGCAACTCACAGTCACTATACTCTCCAAAGAGAGGAAACCGAAATCATGGAACAAAACACCCACCCAACAAAGACTAATCCATAAACCAGCATTTAAACCCTCAATCATCCTAGACCTAGATGCCAAGACACCAGCATAAAAATACAAACAACAGCCAGAACAATGTCTATGTCTCCACTAGAGCCCAGCTAGCCTACAAACAGCAGGCCCTAAATGTTTCAACATAGATAAAGCACAAATAAAACACATTAAAAACAACTATATAAAGATTATAGAAGTCCTTAAAGAGGAAATCAAGAAATCCCTCAAAGAAAACACACATACACACACACACACACACACACACACAAAATGAAGGACAGAAACAAAACAATTGAAATCGTGCAAATGGAAATAGAATCAATAATAAAAATATAAACTGAGTAAATTTTGGAAAATAATTTAGGAATTCAAACAGGATGTACAGAGGCAAGCTTCACCAACAGAATATAGGAGAGAATCTGGGGAACCTCAGGTATTGAAGATATGATAGAAGAAATGGATACATCAGTCAAAGAAAACGTTAAATCTAAAAAGCTATGATACAGGACATCCAAGAAATCTGGGACACTGTGAAAAAGATCAAACCTAAGAATGACACCTATAAAGGAAGATAAAGAAACCAAGCTAAAAAGCCCAGAAAATGTTTTTTAAAAAATCACAGAAAATTTTCTAACCTAAAGAAGGAGATGCCAGTAAAACTATAAGAAGCAAAAAGAACACTAAATAGATTGGAATAGAAAAGAAAGTTCCCACGCCACATAATAATCAAAACAATATACATACAGAACAAAGAATATTAAAAGCTTCAAAGAAAAACACCAAGTAATATATACAGGTAGACTTATTAGAATTACACCCGATTTCTCAGGAGAGACTCTAAAAGCCAGAAAGGTAGGGATAGATGTGCTTCAAACTCTAAGAGACCAAAGATGCCAGACCAAACTACTATACCCGACAAAACTTTTAACTATAACGGATGGAGGAAATAAGATATTCCATGATAACACCTAATTTAAAGAGTACACATCCACAAATCTAGCTCGACAAATGTGCTAGAACAAAACTCCAACCTAAGGATATTAACCACACACATGAAAACTAAGGAAATGTATATCAACAAAATCCAATGAAGGGAAACACACACACACAGTCACTCACACGCACCACCACCACCAACAACAACAAAAGCAGTAATAAACAATCATTTGTCATTAATATATCTTAGAATCAATGATCTCAATTCCTCAATAAAAATAAACAGACTAATGTAATGGATGCAAAAACAAGATCCGTCCTTCTGCTGCATCCAAGAAACACACACATCAACTTCATGTATAGACATTACCTCAGGGTAAAGGTTGAAAGAGATTGTCTAAGAAAATGGCTCCAAGAAGCAAGCTGGTGTAGGCACTTTAACATCTAACAAAAATATTTCAAAACAAAATTAATCAAAAGAGATAGGGAATGACATTACATACTCATGAAAAGAAAAATCTACCATGATGACATTTCAATTCTTAAGATTTATGAACCAAAAACAAGAGCACCCAAATTTGTAAAATAAACATTCTCTCTCTCTCTCTCTCTCTCTCTCTCTC
>LOEQ01007004.1:104213-120039 GCA_001685075.1 Bramus lutescens | reverse complement strand
ATATATATATATATATATAATTGGAAATGCTAAAATAGAGTACAAAACAATTTAATAGTATAAATAGTTGAGCAGACATATTAAAGGCCCTGTCTCATGCTTATAATAGTCATGAACAACAAAAGTTATTTGTGGAGAAATTATTCAATGGGAGGGGGAAAGATGGGATCTTTGAGCAACTAAAAAAAAAGATTGTTATTTTTTGAAGAGAAATTGCAGAAAATGTTCTCAAACATGCACAGCAATAGGAATCAAGAAAGAGTAAACCAAGAAGTAGTTTTTGACCCTCTATTTCTCAGAAGATTCACATATGAAGAAAAGAGCTGGGCTGGAAAACCTGAGTATCTGAGCCCCAGCCATTGGGCCTGCATGGTGGAAGGAGACAGTCATCTCACAGGCTGCCTTCTGACCATACAGATGTGCTATGGCATGGCACATGCATGCCATATCATGTGAACACACACACTCACACAAACATGCTAAAATAAATAATTACAATAAAATACTTTTTAAAAAAGATTAAATCAAATATGAGAATTTATCTGATTAAAAATGAAAATACATGTTCCTATAATGCAGAATCATACAAATAATTAGAAAAAAAGAAGTAAAATGGTAAAATGCTCAGCAGCTTATTACCTTACCTATATAGTTTACAGAGTATTTATTCAGTAAAATCATTAAAGTTCTGTGTTCATAAGCATAACTTACCATTACAAGTAGATATACTAAAAGAAAATACTGCTAATAAAATTAAGCTATACTATAGATGGACAAAGAAAAATATGCTTGCTTGTGGTAAAACCAAAACTTACTGTTAAGGAAATATAGCATAGTTTATTATATAAAGATTTAATTATAAAAGTAATCTCTAAAACAAATATGTAAACTTTCCTACATGGCATTTCAAACAATTGACGCACCCAACTAATAGGCAGCAGGAGATCCACTCAGCACTTTACCAATATTATAGAACAGAGAACAGCACATGGCACATGATCACAGGGATAAGATGAAACATAGTCTGATAAATGTAAATAAGTTTAATTCAATTGCTGAAGAGCAAAAGGTTGCTTTTAACAATAGATCACAAAGGAAAACCCAACTCTTGATTTTCATAAAAGATAAATTCAAACAAAGTGTTATTGAAAGTTCAGAAACAAAGCCACATACAAAAGTATTCTGAGCAGAGAAAGAGAGTCCCAGCTGTGACCGGGTAGAGATTATCAAAATTGTCCAAAAAACAACTCATCCAGGATCTAGAAAATAGAACAAGGGCAGACAATGCATTGGAAAGTATCCATGCTTGCAAAACACAGACATTTCAGGCATTAACATAGACTCAAGACATTGCTGACTCAGTCTGCTTGAACAGCCAGCTCTCCACCTCAATAGCAAGCACGGTAGCTCTACCAGAGGAGGGGGAGTTTGGAAAGCACCTACCTGATCTAGAGGGGCTACTTCTATTTGGATGGTGGACTGAAAATGGGAAGAGGCAAACCTCTTGTTGTTTTCAAAAGTGGCAAGCTAAGAATTACAGAGAAGTCACTAGAGAGACACAGGATGCTTTCTTACAGCCTATGGATGACAGATGGAATGATGGTAGACCAGCCAGATCGTGACAACAGGAGACATACAAGAGGGCAGGATAAGCTTCATTCAGCTCTCCACTGCAGAACACATGGATATGCAGGAAAAACAAGAAGGACCAGTGTGGAGAGTTAGAAAACTGAAAAAGGAAAAAAAAGTCAACTTTTGAGTGTCCTTCCAAGCTCAGCAGGAGCCTGAAGCCTTTCAAATAGACATGTGTGAACAATGTCTTTCATTGGCCAACCAACAACCAATGAGCTGATCGCATGACTTTGAACACAAAGGTGTGACATCTATAAAGTAAGTCTAAAAAGAAAGAATAAATAAGTTCAGAAGAGACACATTTGATAGTTTTATATATAACGGATGAAATAGATTCCACAGAAAATGAGTTAAAATAATTACAGGTAAGAAATAAAATAAATGAATAAATCCAAAACAAAAATTTAAAATAAGTAAAAGTACTTAGTTGTTATACAAGGACATCTAAGTGTTCATGGTTTAATTATCTAAAATTATGAAAGAAAATAAAAATGCTAGCCGTAGAGTTGAAACAGACAGTATCTAATAAAAAAATTACCTCTGAGTAGATGCAGATCCAGATGTTGGATTAAGTATACAATATATTTCAAAGTAAGGCTGTTGAAATAACTAAATGATATTAACAGTGACTCCATAGGTGGGGAGTCTCAATAGAGAAATAGAATTGACATTTTAAACATGGAAACTCCAGAACTTCAAAGTACAGAAACCATGAGAAATACACTAGATGGGATTAGTAGCCGAATTAAGGTGTTAAACCTGGTCCAAGGGAAGTAAATAAGAAAGAATAATAAACATAGTTTCAGAGACCCAAGGTGGAAGGAACCTTTTGTATGTCAGCATGTTCAATGGGAATACTAGACAAAGAAGAGGGATAAAGGAGCCTGAAAAGTATTTGCATGTATAATGATCTTCAACATCTGAACTATGATGGAGAACGGTAGGCAGCTGAGAAACTTAAGGAAATCCAAATAAGATAAATAGGAAGATACTCACATCTAGGCTCATCAAAATTAAAGTGATGAAGCACAAAAGACAAGCAAAAAATTGAACATGAGAAGAGAAAAATCAGCTTCTCTTGTAACAGGAAAATATGAATAGTAGTGATCTTTTTTGTCCAAAAGGATACAGGTGGAATAGCTGAAGAATGAATGATAGAATCAAAGAGGAGAACTGAGAACATTGCTTGTGGAAAGTTGTATTTCTAACATGGACAGCATCTGAAAATGAATGTGCAATTACAACATTCTGATGTAATAAGAGAACTTAATAATAAGTTCTGCAAGCAGGACTGTATTGTGAGATATTTCAACAGGAAGTCCATTAGTCCAAAGGGAAGTAATTTCATATACTAACTCCCACCCACACAAAGCCGTGAAGAATTCTGGAGATGGTGGCTATGTGAGCAAAGGCCCAGCCAGTCCCAGCACATGCCTGCTGGCTACACTGGACCTGCAAGGAAGTCTTAAGAGAGACATCAGAAGGAGCAAGTGTAACTCAAAACACCTGCAATGACGGTGAACCAGGAGGAAGTTAGAAAAATTGCTTGCCTCTCTACCTGCCTGTTCTTCTCTATGCCATGTTCTAGTCTCATACACAGTAGTTTAAACAGCATCTCTCTGACTTCCTGTGTTACATGGCACTGGCTTTTGTAGTGACAGACCCCTGTTTATTTGTCACTTGGTTTCCATTTTTTTTTGTGTGTGTGGAATGTTTTTCTTTTTTAGGCTGAAAATTCCTTTCCCCCTAAAGTCTTTGGTTTGTAATTTTGGAGGGAAGCAAACTAAGAGGACAGGAACCAAAACTGGTCCCAGAAGTCAAACCATCCGGATGAGATTTGGGAGTTGCCTTAGCAACCTGCCTAAAAGAGTTCAGAGCCCATCAGTGGTACCTACTGCACCAATACCAATAAGCATCTCTTGTTATAGCATTACAGGATGCTTTTCTATCTGTCTAGAGAGAACATTCTCATTCTAGTTCGTAGTTTCAGCAAAGTTTGATTGCAAAACCATGAGAATATTGATTTCTATATTTGCCCAATGTATATTTACTGTGCCTTATCACGTGTCAGTCTGCTAGATGCTAGACTCACCCAGAAAAGCAGAGGAAAACACTTTTCCTCAAGGAATTAAGAGTACAAGAAAGGGACATTTAAGAAGCCAGCAGCATTTTCATGGGACAACTGGGGCAATGTTCCTGCCATGCAGGAGCATGGCAGTCTCTAAGGCTTTCACCTGCAGTGACACATGCTAAAGTAGAAGAACTGGGCTACCCACAAGCTGCTGATCCCAGCAGGTGTTTTGGGGCAATGACAGTGAGGACTGTGGAGAGCGTTGTCTGCTTTGAAAGGAACGGGAACCCCTACAAAAATAAAAATGATATGCTCAGTGGTACAAACAGTACAGAGTAAAATTAGAAAATAACAAAATAATCAGAAATGAAAACTCTTATAGCACAGAGAAGTGCATATGACATGTATCTTCTTCACTTAGCCAATTGATATGATGCCATTAACATCACCCAGTGCTGGAGCAAGAATCAGTTGGCAACTTAGTCTCTCCCAACTGGCCACAGCAGTCTGAAACCAAAGGATAGCTGTCCTTGTTTATAGATGGCTTGATCTTGACATAGAAGAGACTATAGTTCCCACTAAAAATTACTAGAACTGAACAATGAATTCTATAAATGTGTAAGAAACAAAAAATAACATGTTTAAATGAGTGTATCCTTTTTACACTAAAATAAACTTTCTTTAATAAGAAAAAAAACAATTCAGTTTATAATACCAGCAAAAAAAATACTTAGGAATAAATTTAGCCAAGGAGGTGGCAGATATGTATCTGGAGACTGTAAAACATTAATAAAAGAACACAGAAAAGAAGCAATTAAATACAAAGACATTTATGCTTCTGGTTTGTAGCTATTAATATTGCAAAATGTCAATACTATTCAAAGTGATCTGTAGGTCTGGTGTAATCCTATCAAATTTTTGAAAGCCACTTTTCATAGATATATAAAATGTGCTAAAATTTACCACAGATACATACACATGATTACTGTAGGAGAATGGTCTTTTATCCTGTCATTTGTATTATTTTTAATAAAATGCTGATTGGCCAGTATCCAGGCAGGAAGCAGAGGCAGGGCAATGGTTACCAGGCAGGTAGTAGAGGTAGTGCAATGAGAATTCTGGGAAAGGGAAAGTTTCAATCTGTAGTCGTGACCCAGATGCAGAGGAAGCAAGATATGACTGCCTCACCGAATAAGGTACTGAGCCACGTGGGTAACACAGATGAGAATTATGGGCTAATATAAGTTATAAAAGTTAATAAGAAGCCTGAGGTACTAGGCCAATCAGTTTATAATTAATGTAGACCTCTGTGTGATTTCTTTGAGACTTAATGACTGGGGGAACAGGGCAGGTCAGAAACCTCAATCAACACAGGATACTAATGCGATTATGACACAAAAAGAACAAATCTGGAATACTACACTATCAGATTTGAAACTATGTGTTGCAAAGCAGTAGTGATTGAAACAGCATTTTACTAGCATAAAATAGAACCTATCAACCACCAGAAACATGTAGACTAGCAAAGATGTCATTCAATATTCAAAAGTTCTCAAAAGATTAAAAAATACTAATGATATTAGACACATGAAAACATATTCCACCTCACTAGCCATTGGAGAAATGCTAATTAAAATGACATTAGGATTTCATTTCACTTTGATCAAAATGGCAGCCATTCAGAAAACAAATGTTATGCTGATGAAGATATGGACAGAAGGGCACCTTTATAGACAGCTGGCAGGGATATGAATTACTGTACCCAGTATGAAAATTATTACGGGGGTTCCTCAAAAACCTGAAAGTAGAATTACCAAGAACCTGATTATGTATACCTTTTCTGTGTTTTTACCCAAAACTACAGAGGAGCATTTTATAGTACTTTCTTTCAGCACTGTTCACAGTAGCTATGGAGCCAGTTTAGAACCAATAGAGAGGAGAAAAGGAAAGTATATGAATACACCAAGGAATTGTTTAAGACATGAAGAATGAAGCTACGTCTTTGCTGAACAAATTAATACAACTGGAGATAAACATATTAAGCAAATTAATCCAGTCTTGGAACAACAAATATTTTATGTATCTCTCATGTGTTGTTTCTAGATTTTAAGTAGACACATAAAATCGTAACATATGTGTGACATTGGTCTAGGAAAAGAGAGTAGTAACAGAAGAGGAGAAGGGGACAAGAGGGGAACATGCTCAATGTAAGTAGAGTTTTATATTAGAAATATGTCCTTATGTGACCCAAAACCCTATGATGGAAACATATACAAAGAAAAACTCAATAAGCATGGCAGAGAAGGTGGCACAGAGAAGTGACATAGTTCTTTCCACAAGCTTGTAAATGTAAGTTTGAACCTTGGCATCCAAGAACTAAAAACAGAGATAAAACCTCATTTCCTATAATCCAGCAGGGAAGGCAGAGACAGGAAGATCCCTGGAGTTCAAAAGCTAGCAAGACTAACCAAATTGATGTATTCCATGTTCTTTTAGAAACACTGTCTCAAAATATAAGATGGAGATCAGTTGGGTAAGAAACTGGATGTTGGTTTGTGTGTGTGTGTGTGTGTGTGCATACACACACACAAATACACACGCATACAAGCATGCATGCATACAACAAAACCATGAATGTTGAGCCTCTTAATCACGAGGGAAAAATGGTCAAAAATACAAGGAGAAATGATCAGTCTCTCCAATAAGTGATTCTGGGAAAACCAGATATCCATATGGGCAATAAAGTTGGACACTTCTCTCACAGAATATATGAAATAAACTCAAAAATTATAAATATGTAAATGTAAAGCTTGAAACTTGGAACCACTCAAAATATAACATACACAGTGGTAGGCAGAGTTACTACATAATGCTGGTCTAGGCAGTTATTGTTTAAATTTGATTTCAAAAGTGCTGGCAGTAAGAGATATACAATAGAATTGCATTGTGATGAATAATCTTGCTTGTCAACTTGACTGGATCTGGAATAGACTAAATGTGAGCTGATTAGAAGCCCTGTGAAGGATTTTCTTCATTAGACTGTTTGAAACAGGAAGGCCTGCTTTATATAGGACACACATTCTGGTGATAGCCCAGATTAAAGTGCATAGAGGAAGCAAAATTTGCCTTTTGCCTGCTTGTTCACATTCTTGCTGATAAGTCCATCTCTCCTGTGGCATTCCTCAGCTAATGTTGAAACTGACTGATGACCTCAAGCTTTCCAGAGTCCTGTGGCCTACAGTTCCAGGATGAGAAGGCAGAGATAACCAACCTCCCGGACTGAGCAACTTTCAGATGCTCGGCCTCTCCAGTGTGAGAGACTGTTGTTGAGCTACCCAGACAGCATCCTGGAAGCCAGCCTAACAAATCCTCTCTTAAGATATATATTCATTTTATTAATTCTGTGAGAGCATAACTAATGCACACTTCAAATTAAAAGCTCCTACATATCCAAAGAAATGAGTAAGGAGACCTTATTGGGAAGAAGTATTTGCAAGCCATAATAAAAGGTTAATACCCTCATAGATAACTCACAAGAAACTCAGCTAATTATTGCTGTGTCTTTCCTCGTTCATGGTCATGCTTTCTCTCTCTCTCTCTCTCTCTCTCTCTCTCTCTCTCTCATTTCTGCATTGCTTATTCCTTGTGACTCCCATTTGTGTCTCAGTGCTCTCACATACTCGGCAAACAGGACCCTGCTTAGGAAGCACCCCAGAGATGACCCTATATCTGAGGATTGAATATCAATAAAAATATTATAACTTACTTTTGAGCATAAGAGTAAAGGAGAAAGGAGCTTTGATCTATAAAGTCAGAAACTGTGCAAAGATGATCTTTGTACAGATTTGAGTCAGATTTAAGTGAGCATGAAGCTATTCACTAAGTAGTTTTGGATATCTAAAAATGTAGTAGCTATTCTTTCATAGAAGAGTTACAGTCTCATAATACGCCTCCTGCTTCTTCAATTGCTCATGTATTTGAACTAGGAAGTTAGTACATATTTTCTGAGTGGTAAATGAATGGACTAAAACTTATACTTGAATTGCATAAATGATAGTACCTGGTCCTTTCATGGCAAGTATAAAAGATAATGATGCTATTTGGGGTTGTTTTAGGACCACATAATTGGATTGTCATTGGAATATTTGAAAAAGGACCTCAAATCTGGTGTACCAAGAGGTTCAGCTATAAAATTGGCTTCATGATCAACAGAATGTACTACATCCCTAAGATTACCGAGGTTGGCATTTTTCTTACTTTTAAATACTACTTCTAATCCCCAGTTTACTTGTGTCAAGGTCTACTTCTGTCTCTCCCCTGCCTCCAACCCTTTGGAGTCCTTTCTGTGTCCTCTGTCTCTCAGCTGCCCTAAGTGTGTTCATTTCTTCCTTTATATTTTCAAAATCAGGGATGTGTGCTGTAGCATGTAGAAGGGTTGACACATGCAAAGGACTAACTAGACTTCTTTACTGTTTTATGGTTTTGCAAAATGTCTACAGTTGTACCATATTTAAAAACTATAGAAGTGAGAAAGTGTCTATTAGAGGCTTAGACTTTATCCAGGCTCAAACGTCAAAGATTTTGAGCCCTGAGTGAATTACTATTTATCTTTTATACTATATTAATTTTTCTTTTTGGTTTTTAAAGACAGGGCTCCTCTGTGTATCCTTGGCTCTTCTGGAACTCGCTCTGTAGACCAGGCTGGCTATAACTCAGAGGTCCTCCTGCCTCTGTCTCTTAGTGTTATGATTAAAGGCATGCACGCTGTAACCCAACTGAACTGTATTAATTTTACAGAATAGTATGCTTAGGCCCTGTAACAATCACTTTGAGACTGCTGAGCCCCAGTGAAGAAGCCAAGAGAAACGTGTTGAGTCAGTGAGAAAAGAGTTCAGGATCAGCTCTGACAGCTTTCTCCTTTAAAAGTATACACTCTCGAAAATGTAAAATCAGCTCTGGGGCACAGAGTTCTGCCAGATCAAGATGACAGAGGAATTCTTACACATGAGGAGATTTAAAGGAATGAACTGCAGGCAGCTTCAGTCATCCAGGGAGCCTTTCCAAGGGGCAGACTAGAGCCCTAGGACTGATTCCTTCTCCTTCTCCCAAGAAAATCTACTGTCCATAGCAGAATGCACAGATGGGAACTTAGAAATCACTCCCAGAGGAGATCATATTGAAACAGTTTGGTTTCTAAGTCGATTTCTTGTCCCAAAAGAAACTGGAAATCAAGCCTTTCTATTGGAAATGTCACAAATGTCAGTGTGCTGGCTTTGATAGATGTTGCATTTTTGCTTCACAGATTTTAACCCAATTAGGTTGTAGATAAAAATGAAAAATAAAATTAAACACAAATAATAAATACCAGCTATTTAGACTTATTTTCTTTTTATTATTTCTTTTATCTTTGAGGTTATAGTATAATAACAGTATCTGTAGATGATGATTTTCTTATTCTTTCCTTATCTCCCTCCAAACTCTCATATGTATATATATTTGAAAGAGAAGGACATATTTATATATAAGCTCATTTTCATTAACTTTTGCTGTGTGTGTGTGTGTATGTGTGTGTGTTCCTATAGACAATCTGCTCAGTCTGTATAATATTATATGTGTATATGTTTTCTGGGCTGACCATTTGGTATCAGAACCAACAAGTGTACATTTTTGGGAAGACTATTTCTCCCACTCTTAGCATTCCTGAGTTGCCTGCAGAAACCCCACGGTCTTCTGCCCATCTACTTTGGCATGTCTATTGTTGATTTCTTTCTTCAGCTCATGATTAGGCAGTCATGTTGGTGAGACTTTATGGCTGTAGTTCTGATACTACTAGAAAATACAATCTCACAAAGAACTCCCTGATCTTCTGGCTCTTATATGCTTTCTGACCATTCTGCTTTCTAAATGTTCCTTGAGCCAGTTTTGGAAATGTATTGTAGATGCATCTGTTGGGACTGGGAAAATATCTTTTTCATTATTATGTATATACATATATCCCAAGGTGTACCAAGAAGGTGTGAGTAGGTCCTTGGTACCAAGGTGAAGAATGAAAGATCATCATAATGGGTCAAAGCAAAAGTTCTAGGCTCAGAAGTTGATTTTGAATTCCAGACCTACCATTTATTATCTGTTTAACTCTAAAATGTGACTTGATCTCTCTACCTCTAACTCCTTCCTTGGCCATTAGGCTAAGATAATAATAATAATAATAATAATAATAATAATAATATGTTAAATATAATAAATTAATGTAGAGAGCATCTAGAGCTTTATTTTTAATAAATAAGTCTGATTCAGTTCAACAAATATTTATGAAGAACTGACTTACGATTATTATTGCTGTGAAGAGACACTATGGCCATTGAAACTCCCATAAGGATAAAACATTTGATTGCATGGCTTACATTTTCGGAGGTTTATTCTGTTATAATCATGGAGCAACCCTAGTGACACATTCCTTCAATAAGGCCAGATTCACTCCAACATAGCCACACCTTCTAATAGTGCCACTCTCTTTGGGGTCCATTTTCTTTCAAACCACTGTAAGTATGAACTATAGAGGGGGCACTGGGTGTTACTAAATGAAAAATTAATAATGAATAAGACACTATGGCTGCTGCACCAAAGTTTGTATTGTATAGCAAATCATTGTCTCGTTTTTAAATGTCTAATCACTTTGGCAAACTCTGTAAAGCATTCTGCAGGACACTCTGACCACAATGAAAATGAGCTATTTTTCGCAGAAATTTTGAAAGCAAATGTTAAAATTGCAGCTATTATTTGGGACTATCAATGAGCTCCATAATATTTTTATTTAGGCCAAAATGCCCTTACCTGAGTGATGTATACAGTTTCTAGGCCCCTACTTCCCAAGATATTCTTTTCAATGCTGTTTAGACCTTGTTGCATCTGCCTTATAATAATCAGACTATAATGGATAGGTCTACCCAAAACTTCTATAGGTATTGAAAACAAAGATAAGATTTCTTTGTTATACCCAATTTCTATGGGAAAAATCCCAAGACTTAGATATACATCTCTGGTTACCATGGTTACAGAAAGCAAGTTGTGAAATTAAGTTGTAGAGGATGGCATGACTGGGGCCTTTGAATCTGGCACTTTCCTTCTTGAAATTTTAAATACTCAGTGATAAAAATGAAAATGGCTGAAATCTACTTATCTTTAGGGATAGGTTTACAGATTAGTTCATAATGAGCACACAAAAAGATTGCAGCAACTGAGGTAGAGACAAAGAACTCTTAAATGGATATCCCACCTGACATTTCCAAGAAGCTGGAAGAAATATAGGTTTGTTTCTGTTTCTTTCAAATACAATAATATCTAAATTTTCTAAATTAGTTATAAATGTTAGTATCTGATACTCAGATTAAAAGGAGCTTAACATTCATCCCCCAGGTCTCCTTCCTTGCGTACAGAATAAGAACAAGCTAGATGTATGAGATTTTAAAATAGCTCTTTCATGGGGGACTATCATCCTGCAAGAAACCAGTTGGTTGAGTTGTTCCAACTGATGCTACCACAAACAGAAATAGCATTTTTGTCCTAAAGGCAGAGTATATGGCCTTGGGAGAAGACTGGAAAATGGTGAATAGGAATAGGACCCTGTGATTAAACAGAATGACAGACAGGTCATCACAATGAGTAAGAATATAAGATGGCCGGGCATCAAGGGGAGTGCTCAGAAGACTAAAAAGTGAAGTAGGGAGGTAGCCTGATCTTGCAGCCTATATCTTTGTAGAACTACATAAGTTAGCTATCTGTTTAAGTCAACTTCTAACCACTGTGACATCATGCCTGAAGGAGTCCATTTACACAGACTAAAGGCTTGCTTAGCCTTGCAGTTCTGGAGATGGTCCCACTGCTTGGAGCCTGAACCAAGGTATCACATAATGGAATAAGCACATGGTAGTATGAAGCCTGCTTCTGTAATGAAGTGGGGTGAGAGCCAAGATCCCACAATACCCTGTAAAGGCATGCTCCCTATGACTTTAGGACATCCTACAAATGTTCTTCTTAAATATTTCACAACCTCTGAAGACCATCACTTGAGGTCTAAGATTTACATGTGCTGTAGGGAAATTCTTGAGATCCAGATTATAGCATATTCCCAGATAAGTCCTCATACCTAAAAGCAACAAATTTGTCACATATGCTCTGGAGTCTGAGGAAGACAAACACACTCACTCACCAGTCCCCTTGTTTAGAAGTTTTGAAAAGAAAACATATTCCAGAGCAGAACAAGAAGAGAGAGTAAAGGTGATCTCATCAGAACTGCCTCTGTATAAATTGCAAGATGCTTCTCTTACAATCCAAGTGGTACCAAAAGGGCAGCAGAAAATGGCTATCATTGCAACCATCTCCCCAGAAAGGTGCCAGGGGATCAAATAACCACATTGTAAGAGGTCAGAGGGTGATGTGGGATTCCCCTCTGTTTGCTGTGATTACCATTAATGAATGAAGAAAACTGGCTTGGCTTGATAGGGTAGAACAGAGCTAGGTGGGGAAAACTAAACTGAATGCTGGACGGAAGAAGGCAAAGTCAGGGAGAAGCCATGGAACCGCTGCCAGAGACAAACATGTTGAAACCTTGCCGGTAGGCCATGAACCTCGTGTAAAATATAAAATAATGGAGATGGGTTAATCCTAGATGTAAGAGCTAGCTAGCAATATGCTTAAGTAATTGGCCAAGCAGTGATTTAAATAATGCAGTTTCTGTGGTTATTTCAGGAGTCTGGGCAGCCCGGAAACAAACAAGCAGAGGGTGGCCAGGTACAAACTAGCAACCTCTTCCTACAATGGCAGGTCAAACTGAAAGTGGTCAAAAAGCAAGAGGGCTAGAAAAACATGAGTTAAGCAGAGATGTGATGACAGTATTTTGGAACTTAGTCACTGAAAGGATGTCAAAATTGCTCAATAATTAAACAGCAAAGTTTAAGACATGAGACCATCACCCCCAGAACACAAAGGGACCAGTTTTACAATGTTCTTTTCCGTTATTCCGCTAAGTGCCTCTTCTAAATATCCAAAATACAAGGAGACGGTAGAAGTGTTAAACATAATAGACTATACCTTTTCCCATGGCAGAGAATAGATCCTCTGAAAGCTCTCTATTTTATGAGATAAATAAGTGCATTTATCTTGTTAAGTAACTTTTGTGAAAGTGATAATTGTAAAACAAGAATTGATGTTTTTTACAATCTCTTGTCTAATATACTCTCTACTCATGATCATAACTCAGGAAGGGGTGGAGAGTATATTAGACATGAGTTTGGAATAATTTTACTCCACAGATGTTCAAAACATTCAGACTCTCCCATAGTGAGTCAATCACTCTTTGGTGGCCTTTACAACAGATCTAGCCTCCATGTTCCCGCCCTGTTTGAGTTCCTGCCCTGACTTCCTTAGATGATGAAGAGTAATGTAGAAGTGTAAGCCAAATCTTGCCTTCCCAACTTGCTTTAGCTATGGTTTTTCATCGCAGCAGTAACTCTAACTAGAACAAGTCCACAACAGACAAAAGTACTACCAAAATCCAACTTGGTAAACCAATGAGTTTTATTGAGGTTCCTAATATAAATATGAATTAGGGATTGTTTATAGGGGCAGAAATTACTCAGAAGCAGATGCATCACCGGGGCTCACCACAGCAGAGATGACAGTTAACAAAAGCAGGGAACCCGAAGCACACTGCACAGCCTAGAGACAGCTCAACAAGATAGAGAATGTCCTTTTCAAGTGACTCATATGGTCTGAACCTCTTCTGGGCAGCTGATCTGATCTAAATCTAAGCATGGCTTCGTGTGAGGATGACTGATTAAATGAGATTGGTTCATCAGTTTATTGCTTACTCCTGTTTTGTTGATTGGTTGGTTGGTTGCTTGGTTGGTTGCTTGCTTGCTTGCTTGCTTTGTAGGGGATAGTGAATATGCTCAGTTTCAGAGACTTTCTGAAGCTATTTCAAGTTGTTTGCATTGTGGCTTAAGGAGCTTGCAAGAAGGAATGTTTCAATCTCTGAGGATACTGCTGAATAACAGCATTCGCCAAGAACTCCTCTGCCTTCGGAACCTGGCAAGGTCTGTTGACAGATGGCAAACAGGGGTAGCACTTCTCGGGGAGACCATTTGTTCATACAATGCAATGATAAACTGGACAGTTTGTTGATGATTGATTTTTAATTCTAGTAACATGCCAGTATTTTTGAACAGCATTTCAAGTTACATTTACTATAAAATAGCATTTGGGGAGATATTTCCAGAACTACTCCCCACAAGACCACGAAAGAGAGTGAGAACTACAGATCTCTCGATCTCCATGACCAGATATTACAAAGATCTCTAACACTAATGCTAAAAATGTAGAAGCTGCATGATTGACAGGCCATATTATGCTCTGGATATAGCCATATTACCTTTGCTCTTATGAGTCGGAGATATTAAGCAGAACCACAACAAAAAGGAATAAAACCAGTAGGTTTTGGAAAAAGCAGTAGTAGTTCTTTTTTATGCTGGATCTGAGTCTCTAATAGTAAGGAACCAAACCTTGAAGTAAAGAATCCTATAGAGGTCATAGAACAAGTTCAAAGTAGATTCTGTCCTGGTGTGCTTGTCATTAATCTACCAGCCTGAAGGAATCAATATCTTCTGATACAAATCACATGTCCTTACTTCACTCAGCCCATGTGCACAGTAGAAACAGCACACTTGGTCAATTATTAACACACAACACTGATCTACAAATAGAAAGTGTTTTAAAGGAAATAAGTACCAGCTAGACATCATGGAACCAGTGTAATTCAATTTTCACTGGGAGTAGTATTCAGAAGAAAATGATCTCTTAACCAAAACAAACAAGTTGGAAGAACTTCTTTTGCTGGAGGGAGACAAGGCTAGAAGCCAGCCTGTGAATATGGTGAGGCTTCAGTGCAGTGGTCAGGCTGAGTTATGATTGATACAGCTAATGTCAGATCTGTTACATAAAACGGCTGGACTCTACACTGTTTGAATCAAGACTAAGGACATGCCCGGCATTATAGCACATGCCCATAATCCTAATACCTGTGAGGTGGAGGTAAGAGGATTAAAAGTTCAAAGTCATCTTCAGCAACACAGAAAGTTTCAGTTCAACCTGTATTTCATCAAACCCTGTCTCCAAACAACAACCACAAAAACAAAAATACAGACTAAAGATGGTTTAAATATCTCTGGAAAAGTGACCATCCACACTAACATCTGAAATGTAAGGAATCTTACAGACCTCTAAGTTTTGGTAATCCTCCATGGCAACTGTAATTTAAATTAATGAATACTGACTTCCATCATCTAAAACAAACCAGAATTGATAGAAAGATAATAGGTAGATAATTTATGAAAATAAATTTATCAAAAATATATAAATAAATAAAATAATAATAAATCAAAATAATAAATAAATTTATCAAAATAAATAATAAATGGTGATCTATCTATCTATCTATCTATCTATCTATCTATCTATCTATCTATCTTACTTGATAGAAAATATAGATAAAGATAGATGATGGATAATAGGCAGTAAAAAGAGAGATGAGTAATAGATGATGGACTGACAATAGATGAGAGATGATATACTGATAGATGAGGGACAGATGAGTGATAAGTGATAGGTACATAGATGATAGATATATGGATAATAGATGATTTAAAATGGTAAATTATAGATAATAGATGATAGAGACATAGGATATAAATAATAATTATATAAACTATAGTACATTTAGCAGGCATAGCAGCTATTCAGGATTATGTCTAACTTCACCCTATAGGAGATGTTCATCCTGCTACATAAGAGCACACAATAGAAACCAGACTCAGTATAAGACTAAACAAAGGCAGGATAATTGGCTTTGTCCCCAGATAACTTTAAACCCCCAAATAATTAAATCATTTAGTTTTGGTAAATGTACTTATCTAAAAACAAGTCCATTTCTTTTACATTTTCCAACATTGTGGCATATAAGCTTTTGTAGTAAGACCTAATGATTCTCTGAATTTCCTCAGTGTCCGTTGTTATTGCCCCCTTTTCATTTCTGATCTTGTTAATTTGTATGTTCTCTTTCTGCCTTTT